>PVJO010004735.1:24070-106605 GCA_004026905.1 Hystrix cristata
AAAGAAATAAGGCCGTGTAGTAAGTGTGTGGCTGATGGGGACAACATGGGTTACCTCAGAGAAAGAGGCAGCATTGTGAACTGGGCCGGGGCATCTAATATTCCAATGAAGTTGTCAGATATCATATTAATACACTGAAGCAAAACTTTTCAGCACATGAAGACACATGGGGACATGTATAAATAAATTCTGTTGACTCACAAATAATTTTTACCTACTAAAACGTTCAGATACAAATTTTAAACATACTTAGCTCACTGTACCTTCTCAGTTTGACCTTACAACATAATTCATGGGTGAATCTTTTCAAATGTTTTTAAGTGGTCTTCTCTAGAATTTCTTCAACATTAGATTTATATCTGCAAATCAGTTCAGTGACACAAACCAGTATGTGTGTATGTGCATATGTGCATGTGTGTGTGTGGTTTAATTTCCGTTTAGGTTTATTTCTTTCTGAGCTTTCTACTTATTGGACTATATTACCAAAGCACCAGACAGTGTGAAAAATGCTTGAATGCTACCAGACTGTGGTTCTACCAGTATGAAATAAACAGATCATTAATTTTCATAATTAGCACATATTTCACTATCGTGTACCTTAATATTTCATGTGTATGAGTCTGATTTCCTTACTAAGGAAATTTAGCCACTTTTTAGTACCTTAGGATTCTTTCTGCAGTAGTGGGATTATCAGTAGATACTTTTTTTGACAACTATTTTGATCATTAAGAAAAATTAATAAATCATGATGGTTTGAAACCAGACTTCACGAGTATTATTTCCAGAGTTTATCTAGGGTAGCTCAGGTCAGCCAACGAATATGAATATTGGGCTTTAGCTAATAATTTTACAAATTGTGGTAACCGCACAATTATTTTAAATTGTTGAAGACTTCAACAACAATTACTAAAAGATTGAGGACAAATCCATGAGTGGAATGTAATCACTTGTCTACTAGCCTGGGATAAATACTGACAGATGCACCCTTATAAAGGGCTATTTATCAAAAGATACTAAGTCAAAATTTTAAATCTCTCCTTGGACATCTTCCTAACAGAAAATGTTGTAAGTCTGAAGCTCTCCAGCTAAATTTTAGAATCCATTAAATCTATGATATTAAGTCATAATTCTTTCCTGATTTCACATCTGGGAAAAAAGTTTGGGGAGAAGGGAGTCTCACTAGTGTGGCTCCAGGATATGTGGGGAAATAGATGTACTTTCTCTCTCACTTCCTGCCACCTTCTTGGTGCTGACCTTTCTGTCCCTATGACTCTATGTCTGAACACCCATTGCCTTGACTCTGACCTGCGCCATGCTCTTCCATGCTCTGCTTGGGCCTGCGTTCGGCTGAAAGATGGCTTTTCTTCAAAATTACACCATTTCTTTGACATAGTAGATACGAGTTAGCAGAAGAACAATGAAATTAAAACACTGTACACTCTGTGACGTCTTTTTGTATCTTTCCATAGGCAGTAAGGATTTCCTTACTTTTAGGAAATCCTCATTCAATGAAATGGCCTTACCTCCATCTTTCAGTGTCTTTATTCTACCCCTTCGCACAAGTTTAGGCTATACTCTTTGTCACCTATTTTGTCATTGCTACACCCAGCCTCTTTGACCCATAATTTTCTTGTAAATATTCCATTACTGAAGTCAACAGTAAATATTCCATTATTGAAGTCAACAATAATCTTCCTATTGCTAAATTCAATGGCCATTATTTAGATTTTTACCTTGCTGCTGTGAAGATTTAAATATTAACTCTTCCTTGAGAAATAATCTCTATTATCTTGGTTTCTGTGCCATGTAAATTCATGTTTTTTAACTGGCCATTCCCCCTTTTTTTTTTTTTTGGCGGGGGGGGATATGTCTAGCTTTATTAGCTGGTATGTGAGATGTGTATCACTCAACTATGAGCTTAGTATATGTAAAGCTTTATCTTTCCACATTTATCAATTTATCTATAAAACACAGGATGAAAGTTGTGTTTATATAGATTGTACATGTGTTTGTGTGTGCGTGTATGTGTGGATCCAAGTTATATCTCTGTATTTTTATTCACACATATGAACTGATAATCGTGCAAAACTTCATACTTGTAACTTCCTTTTATTATGTTAAAATATAGTTTGAATCTATAGTTTATAGAGCTTTTAAAATGAGAACTGAAATAGAAATTATACTCAATTCTTCTAGGTGCTAGATTCAAAGAATGAGTACACTGCTCATAATGAAACAGAGGCCAGGAAAATTTAAGTAGATGTGACATGTCATCTCTGGGTGAAAATATCTAAGTCTTGAATTTTTCATTATTTCTTGTTTCTTCAGAATCGGGAAGTTTCGTATTCCAAATATATGTTTATAAGAAGATTTAGCCTCTTTCAGTCTGACTCACTAGGCTGCCCCATAAACAATGTCTGCTGTGACACACAGATGTGTAGGAAGATTTTGTAAAGGTTAACTTACTGGAAAGTAGTTTGGTAGCATATCATAGCAATCTACTCTGGCCAGTGCAGAAACATCCTTGCCATCTTATGTTGTATTATTGTTTAGTTTTCTCCCTCTTTAATTATGACTATTTTTTAAATTTATTTATTTTTAATTCCTCAAATATCTTTTTTTATTATTTTTAACCAAGAACATGTATTGGTACATTGTACATATAACGATCACATTCATCACAGTTATTTTGTACCTGTACACGATGCATCTTGGTTTTCTTCCCTCTTCCCCACCCCTCCTTCTTTTCTTTCCTTCCCTATTTACAGCAGGTTTATTCATATTTTTCTGTGATTTTCCTTTCCCATTTCTTTCCTTTTTTCCCTTCCTGCTTTTCCCCCTTCTCTCTTTCTAGTTCTCCACTCTTTTGAATATTACCTTCCTTTTATATAATATCTATTACACCTCTTTGTCCTTATTATGGTTTTTCTATACAATGGAGTACTACACCACCATGAAAAGGATAAACTAAAGACATGTGTATATAAATGGCTGTACCTTGAGAATATACTCCTAAGTGAAATAAATCAGACACTCATGAGTACACATCAAATTTTTTCTCTGATATGGCCTTTCCTTCTTTTTCACATTTTTTTTTCATATTGGCCATTCCTTCTTAATTGCATATTCTTCATTGTCTTGGAGTTTCCTTGATGTTGATAATTTTTTTTTTTTTTGCATTTTCTTAAATGCTGGAAAGTGAAGCTCATGAATATGCATCTGTGAGATTAACCTTTTCTCCAGAGATGTAGAAAGATGCACCTTCCCATGTTAGCAGAAAGTTTAGGGTATGTGAGGGAATACAAGAGCAGAACGGGGCATGTCTAATATGGTGCTGTTGATGGTCATTATAGAAACAGAACTGGCAAGTTGTTTTCTTGCTTGAAGTTCTACACTTTTTTCAAGTCAAGACCTCAGAAGGCAGCAGAGCAACCTTCTGATGTCATCTGTATAGTCATTCAGCATCATTTTCTGTCATGCCCCCAAGCACATCCTGTGCTGTCCCCCAGCAAGGGCCACGTGACCATATAAATCTGCGTGTCACCACACTCAAATTCAACATCCATGACAAGTGTCACAAATTTCTTGAAGCACTCATTCCTTCCAAACATGGTTTAATTACAACTCTAAATTTTTTACCTTTGAGGGATAGAAGAAAGGTTTTCAAGACATTATGTGGCCTTACATGGTCTGGATGGGAATAAGATTTTTTCTCAACATTGCTGTGTCCAGTTAATAGTAACGGGCATCCAAGTTCAAACTCCTTGCCATCCCAGCTTTAGGTAATCTATTCTAAAAGATGTATTTGCTGTACTATGACAATAACAACATTCACTTATTTACTAACTAGTAAACATCTGACTGAAGAGAAACGATAAATTCATCCAAGATAATACAAAGTTCCAAAAGGAACGTTCACTGCTGTTTATAGTTTATTTAAATACGAATATATTGCAGACATTTTTAGTGTTATCCTCATGTGACAAAAATAATATTTGCTCATTGTACAATACTTTGTCATTGCTACCTTTAAAAAATTTAACTGTAGGTTCATTAACTGGATGAAAAAGCAGCCATCACTTGGATCTGCAATCTTCCAACATTTTATATTTGTGTTTGTACTATTTTTATGAATAGATTATCCTTAATACGTAGTTTTATAATCAATATTGCAGCTTAAAAACCTTTTGTGATGTTTGTGAATATAGGTACATATAGTTATTTGCAACATTGTTAATAGGTAATTAGCACTAGTTTGTATTGAAAAACTATAATTTAAATTTTCTCCAATTTTGGAGATTCAACTTGTTTATCCATTTCTCTAGTATGAAAAGTACTATGAGATTAATGTGCTGATAAACTATTTCAGCTATTCATAGATCCTGCCTTTAGTCCATATTCTCAACAGAATTGTATTTAGTCAGGGCTTCTATGTGTTATTTTAGATTTTTTAAACACTTTGGTAATTTGCTTTTAAGTAGGATTATTTCAATTCTCATTCCCACTAGTGGTGTGTGCATTATTTTTTCTTACATGTTTGGTAACAAACTCGTTGTCTTCATCTGTTTTCTTTTGCTGCTGGAACAAAGATACCCGAAGAGAGTTAAACACAAAGGAAAGAGGTTTATTTCGCTCACAGTTTGGGAGACTGAAACTCCAAGTCTGGGCGGTGCCATTGGTTCAGCCTCCCATGAGGACTTCCGGCTATCTCACAACAGGACAGGTGACGTAGCGGTGAGACCGCGTTCTAGACGGAGAACCATCACTTGGCGAGACCGGAAGCAAGAGGGCCAAGCTTGCTCTTTTCTAACAACCGACCTTCAAGAGAATGGGGCTGGGTACCATGCAAGCTGCATTCCCTTACCGCGACCTGCGAGCCTCCCGATCTTAAAATCTCCACCACTTTTCAACATCATCCTAACGGAGACCAAATTTCTAACATATGAACCTTTTAGGGAACAAATTCAAACTGTGTCCAAACCATAGAACATGTTATAAGTGATATTTGAATTTTCACTTTGATTATCAGTGAATTTGCCTTTTGAAATATTTATTTGTCCACGAATAAAACTGAAGCTGAATAGATGAAAAGATTACGAGAAAACCTAAGAACAATATCACACGAAGCAAAGAACTGGAATTTCAAGCAGACCATTGACACCAGTGACAGATGTTTCATAGAGGTGGATTAACTTAAGGACAGAAAGTAGGTCAATGATAATAGAATACTTTTTTAGGAGAATAGCTTTCCAGCTAGGGGTAGTGGCACACATTTGTAATTGTAGCACTTGGGAGGCTGAGGCAGGAGAATCACCACAAGTTTGAGGCCAGCCTGGGCTACATAGTGAGTTCAAAACCAGCCTGAACTTCATAGTGAGACCCTGTCTCAAAAAAAGAAAGATATAAAAGAATAGCCTCAAGAAGAGAAAAGAGTGCTCAGTAGAAGGGACAAAAGGAGAAAGAGAGCAAAGGAAAACTTGAGTGTTAAATCTTTTTGAATATGTAACAGGAAGTGAGAAACTCTAGATCCAAGAAAAAAGCAGGTATGTCCAGGCAGGTATGTACTGAGGCAGTCAGATATTGGATCCAGGTCATAGGAGATGAATCATCATTGAAGACCCTCTTTCATGGGATGTAGAGATAAGATGGAAAAGAATGAAGTTTGGGGATATATGGCAGCTACAAAACTTTGAGAAAGCTGTTTTGGCAGCTTCTTCTGTTGGAGAAGAATGCATCCTATTTTATAGACTGTAAATAATCTTCGAGTCATTGCCTACTAACTCTAATGGCAATTTAAAAAAACTTTGTTGTATTCAGAATTATAAGATGCAAGGTTTCATTTTTAGCTGCTTATCCCAAATGTCAATATATAAAACATCGTTAGATAGGTGTTTAAATTAACAGCAGGTCCTAGTGCAAATTTATTCATTAGTTAAACAAGTTTCTCTTGTGTACTAAACGTAGTTTATTCAGTTTGGAAATGCTTATCTACACTAACCACTAGAAGCGATTTTGTAAAACCAGCATCCCTAGAGAGCTATTGCTGGGCTCTGTAATCATTCTGGCATAACACTTAATCCCTAAAAATGCAGTCTGAATTATTGCATGATTTCTTTATCTTTAGTAAGTAAAGGTTTGTGATGAAAGAGATGAGCCATTTAATGAGCTTTAAAAAATGCCATCAGTGATGTATTCTAGGAAAATACTTTTATTTTGTATGGTAAGACATCTCTTAATCATGTCGGGCAGTTTCATTGTATGTGCAGTGAGGGAAAGGAACAATGGAAACATTTATGTAGTGTCTGTCTGGGGATGATGATCTATAAGATGCAGACCTATTATTTGATCCCTTGGGGGATTCTCTCCCCCTGTTCTATCCTTTCTTTAAGCTCTGGTTTCTGTACTAATCCTAGGGAGAAAATATAAGCATTTATGTTATTTCTGGATTGGTAAATTAGATTGTACTTAAGAGTTAAATAATATTCTTAACTAACTAAAAGGAAAGATGGTTAAGTTATCATGAATAATCACCATAGCATTTTCTCCCTTTCTGATAATAGTGAAAATGATCTGTAATTCTAGGCACCGAGGATGTATATACGAAACCTTCCAATTTGTAGGTTCACGATTCTCCGTTTTGAATATTTATGGTGCGCATGACCTCTGCGATGGTGATTTATTTTTACTGAGCCTCATGGGTTGCAGATTGTCTTGCCAAGTTGAGAGAGAATCAAAAACGGAAAGGGAAAGCTGAATGCTATTTTGTTCCCTATTGAGCTAATTATGAATCTCGGGCTAATTTAGAAGACTGCAAATCTCAGACTCCGTCTCAGTCAAGGAGAATAGCTAAGCTGAATTTAAACAGCATTTAGTGTTTCCTAAGATCAGAGAAGAAGATGTATATTCTTGAGTACCAGATCGTGGTTGGGGGATAAAAACGGGTGGTGCTGACACTGGTGATCTGGTGGAATAGGAGATTAATTGGGAGTGAGGGCACATTTTATTTAAATTAAAGAAAAAGGAACCAAAAGCTTTGCAGTGGGATGTTTCATATGTATAATACCCACTTCTACTGGAGAGCTAGTGATCCCCCGTGATCTGGGCCACTCCGATCATCTGCTGTTTGCGTCTTCACCCTTGCAGTCCACACTAGTCTTTATTTTTAATTTTACATTCTCCACAATGCTCCCTTTTCTAGTTTAATAAGGAAGCATATTAATTTCCAGATAGTAAATGTGTTAAAATTATAGTTTCTTTCCCTTAGGAATGAGTAAATACAGTATGATACTGTGTTCAGTTAAGATGCAAAAGGAGCCCTGATCTGGTTGTCACAATATTTATTATATAAACTGTTATTCCAGCAGCATAGAGAGGTTTGTTTTCTTTTTTTGCTTTTAATAGATTTTGTTCCAAGATATATCCTAATGGGTGGGTTGAGGGGTGATTGTGTTTTAAAATGCCCCAAATGCATAAGCGATGCAAAGTGGAATAAAAAGCTAAACAATGTATAGCTTCTGTTTTGGAGGAACAACAAAAAAAGTACAGTAAAAATGGTCGGAAGCACACATCAAAAATGCATGATATTACTTTTTTGAATATCTCATTACATTTTAATAGCTAATAACCCGAATCTAAAAGTCACGTTGATGGACAGAATTTGCACACTGAAAACATTTATTTCTCATAATGTTATATGTTTTATGTATGTCCAAGTATTTCTTTATACAAATTTAAGTAAATTTGTATTTTAAGATTCCCCTCATTCTTACAACTGCTAACTTCCTATATGATGCTATTAGCTTCTGATTCAAATTTTACTGGGCTATCTAAGCAAAATGCTTTATGAAGGAGAAAAGTGGAAAATTGCTTCTAACTCAGGAGACTTGAGAATGTTTCAAGGAAGAAAGATGCTTGATTTATGACCTAAACTATGTGGATGTAGGGGGACAATATTTTGTGTTAAAGGAATATCAAAACCCATATGCAGGAAAATGGAATCAGGGAATTATTCAAAAACAACAAGTAGGTTTTGACCTTTAAATAAAGAGGATAGTAGGAGTCAAATTTTAACCAGTACTTGAGAGGGAACTATGAGTAATTTTGCTTGAAATTTTTTATGCTTTGAAAAAATATACAGATCATTCATTTTGGGAGTTGGTATATTTCTGTGTTTTGATGACTGCTACCATCTTGTTGTTTGTCTCAACAACGTGATGGTTTTCATACTGCTACTTAAAATTTTTAAATCCATTTTACAGTGTAACTGGCATATGGTTTTATCACTGTGTAACTTCTGACTGAAACTCTCCAACCATGATCTCTGCGAACTCATCTCAGGTTAGTGTCAAATGACACTTACGCTGTCCCTGGCGCTCAACCCTGAGCCAACATTAGAAAAACAGAGATTTTTCCAAGTCCCAGAGAATGAACTAGGTATATTTGAAGTGCTTTAAGTTTTTGCTCTCTAGCTAATATGATTTCTGTGTAACGAGGGTCCACGAATTTTAACCAGATGCTCTTCTAGTCTCCAGGTGATAAAATAATAGGATTTTGGAGAATAATAATGTTATAGCTGTAAGGAGAACAAAGGAACCTTGATAAATGTTTACCACCCAACTTCAAAGAGATATTTTGCTTGGGTTTAATATGAAGATGTGCATTTTCCTGATGATTTGGAGCTAGTGAGTAGGTTTGTGAAAGCAATCCCCTGAGGCCTACCACTCTCTGAACATTAATATTAAAGAAAATTTTATCTAACTCTCTTTTTACAGTATGTACAGTTGTAAAGACAAAATAATAGAATGTGCTTTTAAAGTGAGTGATACAAGAAATTTCTTTTGGCTGTTTTCTTCCACCCAAACCCTTCTTCCCAAATCCTTAGTGATTGTCCTTGTTTTTCTACTCAAAAATCTATCTTGTTATTTATTTATCTATTCATTTATTTTTAGGGTTTTTTGCGGGAGGGTCTCACTGTGTAGTTTAGGCTTATCTTGAATTCACTATGTAGCCCAGGATGCCCTCAAACTTGCAGTGATCCTCCTGCCTCAGCCTCCCAAGAGCTGAGCTCACAGGCGCGTGTAACCATATTCAGCTTATCTTGTATTTTAAATTGGTAAATCAGGTAAATATTTTAGTAGTGTCTATTGTTACATGTATTTAATGATATTTACCATACTTTTCTAATATAACAATTTTATTGTGTTAATACAGCTAAGTAATTATTAGGCAACATAATTTCTGATTATTATTCACATGTCTATTTTATATTTTACATAGTTGACTTCACGTGAATTTTTCTCTGAAGTTTTTATTCTACAGTGGGGAAGGTGAGGTGACAATCATGTAAATATTTAGGTCTTTCTGTAATACAATCTCAGTTCTTTTGATTATTAATAGATACACCTAACTCCTTTTATGTGTTATCATTCTTAATTCAGTTCTTCAGTGATCAATTTGTTTGTTTTGGTCTCTAGAACCAATATATGCCCAAGTTAGGTATTGGATCTCTGCAACCACCAGTAAGCAGTACAGTCTTATAAGTCTCATTCTTCCCTAGTTTTCAGTCTTAAGGCAATAAATGTTACCAGTGAAATTTGATTCTAAACTCTATGATTAAAAAGTAAGTTAGATTCAATACTAATTTCATCTCTAGAGCTCTATCATGTAAAATACTTGTCTATAGAACAAATTAGAATTTGAATCCAACTTTCACTACTTATAAGATCTTCAACTGGATGGTCTTCGAATCTCTCCTGTTGTGTCTTGAGTCCAAGAGACTGTAAGTAGTAGACAGAACCTTAATGTGGCGCTCCAAGATTTTCTGCCATCATCTGAGACCTGCAAATGGGTGCTTTGTCATGCCCTGATTATATCTGGCAAAGATGTGATTAAGGCTAGTTATCATTTGGTTTTAAATTAATTAAAAGATCGAGATTTGAGTGGGCCTAATTTAATCATGGCAATGCTTTAAAAGCAAAGGGTTTTCTCTGGCTGACACAGATGAAGATGTTACAGTGATCCGAAGTTTGAGGACTCTACGTGGCCTAATTATAAGCCTGAAGCTAGAAGGTGCTCTGTGCCAAGGAATGTGAGTGTGGTTTAGAAGCTAGAAGAGGCAGCAGCAGGAAAAGAGGAGCCTCAGTCTTATCTCAAGAAACTGTGTGCTTCCACAGACCTCAGGAGCTCATTCCTGCCCAGGGCCTCTAGATAAGAGCCCTGTCTGGCTAAACTTGATTTTGACTTTGTAAGGACCTAAACAGAGAACTCACCTGAGTTCACCTAGAATTTGACTTAAAGAAGTATGAAACAAATAGCTATTATTTAAATTTATAGTACTGAATTCATAGTATTTTTTTACATAGCAGTAAGTGTATACCAGTTTTAATAATTACATGTCTTCCTCATATATCAGGTACCATGTTTCTCTGGGTATCCCAAATCCCTCCCCCTCCATGTGACACAAGCTCTCATACCCCACATTATGAACAGCTTGTAGTTTTATGCTTCTCCTACCTCCTAGCATTACAGTGAAATTCCTAAAAGAAATAAAAGTATAGAAGACAGAATAAGGAAACAAAACAATGTACCGATAGAAATGGAACATGAATTAACCAGAGTGTGACATAGAAATTTTCAGTTTACTGATGGTGCAAAAGTATTAGGCATTTCATAAATACTGCACTTTGAGTTTCGAGTCTGAGTGTTTTCTGGGCTAGTCGTGTATGCTAAGTCCTGTCTCTTGATGCTGGGCAGCACAATGACCTCCAGCTCATGATCAGCTGCAAATCAGGAGCAAAAATACTGCTAGTCTACAATGTACCATGTTGCTCGACTACGATGTTGGTAGGTCAGGTAGACTAAATGCAGTTTGGGCCAGTGTTATTTTCAGTTTAGGATGGATTTATTGGGATATAACCTTGTTACAAGTCCTGGATCATCCATGGCTGGAATTTGTATCTCAAAACCCTGCATGTCTGGAACGAAATGGATCCAGAGGAGTTTATCGCCTGTGGTAGATATGCTGATTGGGTAATTCCATAATTGAATGAAATAATTTTTATCTACATTTATTTCTGGCCCAACATCTGAAGCTTAGACCTGTTTACATTTTTCCTCTGATGATGAATAAAGTGGGGTCGCAAGAATGTCATGATGGTGAATCACAGAGAGAGGAAGATTAAGGTTATTTTACTGAGATCTAGAGCAGTACTCTCCTTGGAGCTTATGGACAATGATGATGAGTCAGCCATGAAGACAGAGTTAGCACAAGATGCCCTACTGACTGTAAGTCCTTCAAAGTGTGGGAAACTGGAACCAGTATACTTTTCTATATCTGATATAAGCAGTACTGAGACCAAACAGACCCTTTCATGGCTGTCCCTATGTCCAACAATACCGAGAACATGCAAAGGCATTATTACTCCAGGATGTACTTGGCTCCCAGTGATGAGACTGAACACCTTGAAGAGCTTATTGACCAAGACTGAACTATTTTATTAAGCCTCACTTCTTATCCTAAACTATGTCCACCAATCCAAACATGACTATTGCAAATGGATTTTTTCCCAATACCAAATAGTTCTCTACCTTTCCAGACTCATCTTAAAATCATCTTGCCCAGACCCTATAACCTTATAAATAGGGTCCTGTGATTTCCATCCTCTGAGATATACCTAGCAGTCTTATGTTTCTTGTAGGTAGTATTAGCCCTTCTTGAAGTAGGTCTACCATATTTCCCACTTTTACACTTCATGTCTGTATCTTTTTCTAGGGTAGATGGACAGACTTGGGCCAGTCAATATGTGAGAGCCTTAATTTCCCACAGAGGTCATCGTTACTTAAAGGTCACCCCCTGTGTGACTTCCCTGATCTTAGCTATGGAATATTATAACATGTTGACTTTGTAGCAAGGCTGGTCCTAACAAAGTGAGCACATGGTATCTCTGAATATTTACTTTTCCTGATGAGAACTGACATGCCCTGGTACAAATTATTCCTTCTTACGGCACCATGTATTCAATATGACAGGCAGTTAAGGCTGATCAAAATCTACATCCAGCTGCTGTGATGCACAAAATATGTTTTGTGCATAAAGACATAGTTTGAATTTTACTTTCATGGTCTTCTTGTTCTATAGCCTAAGTAAATCCATTAACTCCATTGAACTGTTTTTTCTTATTTAGAAAAAAAAGTCATTTTTATGTTATGAGAATTAAATCATAATTTAAACATGAAAGTTTATTGTATGGATCTGAACATATTACAAATTGTTTTTATTTCTTTGTACTTTCCTTTCCTTTAATAATATTTTAGGTCTTAAAAACTTAAGGTCTTGAAAAATTGTCCCATAGAATATGCTGTCAATTGGGCAACATCTCCAGTTATTAGAAATATGGAATATGGGATGGACAGTGACTTTAACAATCATTGCAAATTATTTATATTGCACATAGCTTTTCTTTCAAGTTGATTTTGTTTTTAACCACAAGAAAGACTAAGTTATACTTATCTGTAAAACAAAACGACACCCTTGGTACGCCTTTATCTGTGCACCTACGTGCAAGTGACAGCTGGCATGGAAAGCAAAGCACAAAGGGGACATTTTCAGAGACAACTGATTGGGCTAACAGGTGCCCTACATTACCTTTTACTTTTCTTATTTCTTGTCAGATGAAAACTGGTCACTAAGCGCTCTTGTCAGATAAAATACAGATGCTCCATTCAACATTTCCTTCAGATACAACACACATTTTCTTTAATATGTCTCAATGTGGAACTTATTTATACTGAAAACATATTCCTCGTTTACCTGATCTTCAGATTTGACTGAGTATCCTGTAGGCTTATTTGTTAATATAGAAACTCTAATACGAATGGAACAGGCATACTTGTCATTTAGCATACATTTTTCTCTCTTTCTTTCTTTCTTTCTTTCTTTCTTTCTTTCTTTCTTTCTTTCTTTCTTTCCTTCTTTCTTTCTTTCTTTCTTTCTTTCTTTCTTTCTTTCTTTCTCTCTATTTTTTTGGTGCTAGGGATCGAACTCAGGGCCTTGAATTTGTTAGGCAAGCACTGTACCACTGAACTAAATCCCCAACCCCCTTGCATATATTTAATAAGCAGGTATTTATTTTATTATCCCTTTCATGTCGTTTGACTGCCTGTTAAGTGGTAGCATGTTTCTTTTTTTATTTCTCTTGGAAGCAATATTATCTTTTAGTAGTGAATTAAAACAACAGAAGATAAAACAAGATATTTTTAAAGGAAAGCATTAGTTTCCAATGCAAGAATAAGGAAATATACATATGAAAATATACATATTCTTACATTTCCAGCCCAAACTGTAAGGCTTACATTTAAGGTTAAATAAGTGAGGTTCCCTAAATATTTTTGTTTCATTCTACAAGGTAGTCATGATATTAATATATAGGTGGGCATACTAATAAGGAACCAAATAAGAAACGTCTACACAGAGTTACTTTATAGCAAGCTAAATTGTTTATAAAACACACTGATTCATTTATAAATTACCCTGATTGGGTTATTAAGATAAATGTTCCTTTAAGCTTTTATTAAAATGTCAACCTCAAAAAGTTAAATTGTTTGGCAAGAACAGTATTTCCAAACAAATATACAAATGTCCACAGAGCTATTGTAAGAGATGTAGAGAACTCAATGCCCCCACACAGAGCTGGACATTGAAAACCAAATCATATAGCTTCCATATAGATTTCTGTGTAGGACACGTGTGACTATTATTCCTTTACCTTCTTCAGCTTGACCTTATGATCCCCAGTAACTGTGGCCCACGCGAATTGCTGTGGAATTCCTTCTAGGAACTTCCAGACTGATCCATCTTCAACAGAACTCATCAACAGTCTGTGCTCTGAAAGTCTTTGAATCCTTTTCCTCAAATATTGTCACATCCAGGAGTCTTGGGCTATTTTATCTTGGTCTTTAATCAGTCCTAATAAGGCGCCACTTTGCAAGTACTTTCAGGCAAACATCCAGTTTTTGACAAATTCCAGCATTTTATTCTCTTCTCAGAGACACTGCCAGGCCTCCTGATGTGGGTATGACCTTTGAGACAGCAACTGACAAGCAGCATCATCAGCAACAAGTTGTGTAGGTGACATTTCGGGAATTACCCTTCAGCGTTAATGATGCAGATCTAGAGCCAGACTTCCTGAGTTTAAATCTCGGGTATGCCAGGTTTTTTCTCTGTGACCCGGGCAGGGTGTTTAACCTCTCGGTACTTCCGTTTCTGCTTCCGTTTCCTCACAGGTAAAAGAAGGATAATGATACCTATTCAAAATGTCTTTTTGTGGATTAATACCTTTACATGTGCACAGCACTTTAAATAAGGACTGACATTTACTAATAAGGGTACAAATTATTAAAAGATAAGCCATCCTACAACATTTAAAGCATTTTTAAAATTTTAAAACTAAATACACTTATAATTTTCTATGGTGTTTATTGCATAAAATAGAAGTAGTGGAGTGTAAAATTCAAATTTTTTCCTTGCAGTTGAGCCATTTTACCTTTCTTTAATTCTCTGAAACATAGGCCTTTTATTAATAAAATGGAAGATTAAGGAAAAATAATTTTAAAATATTATATGTAGTATATATTATATATACACAGAAGAAGAAAAAAAACACACCAGACATTTGCTAAAAAGGAAGAGGAGAATTCACTCAAACTGTTGCAATAGAAGTTAAGACTACTGCAATAAAGAAGAGAAATGAAACTCAACTGACGCAAGACAGGAGGATTTAAACTGGTGGGTAATTTACGAGAAAGTCCTGGAGGACATTGAGTGGAGGGCTAGTGAGTAGGATTTGATCACGCCTCTTTACTAATTGGTACTGTTAAATTTAGGCCCTGTAGCAGAAACTCAGACACAGACAGGCACCCGTATTTCTTGAGAACGAGATTTCTAAGAGTTGGTTCCCAGATCCTCCAGAGAGATAAGCCTGTTTTGCAAATTTAGCAAGAATCTGGGGAAAGAGTTACATCACAAAGAAAAAATTATACTTTTGAGTTCTCTAAAGTAAGTACAATACTGTAAGCAAAGGGAATTTGGAGCTTCTAGGGGTGGAGACCTGTATTGGTCAGCTTTCTTATTGCTGGGACCAATACCTGATTTCCACAATTTAAAGGAGGAAATGATTTATTCGACTCATGGTTTTATTCAGTCACCTCTCTAGGAATCTCTAAATCCAGTCAAGTAGACAATTGATTTTAACTGACCAAGATTATATTTAGAAAGAAAGCTTGACTAAAGTTGGGTCTAGCTCAGAGGAACTTTAAGACTATTTGTCTCCATGTATGTCTATATAAATGTATATAATATAAAGAACAACCGTAGCTATTCTCTACCTGCAAGGAGAATGTTCATCCTAACTTTTTTCTTGATTTTATTCTTACAGAAGCACACCTTTTAGTTTCTCCACTGTATGATATTTTATTTCCTAAGACAGATTTTAAATTCCATAGGTATGGGATATGTGCAGATTCCAGATGTAAACTGCCATAAAAATATCTTTCTCTAGATCTAATCTGTATAGCCCATGTTTTCATTACCATAATGAAAAGCTTGATGCTGGTAGCATCGTAGATAGGAAGTTTATTTAGATGACAGTTCTAGAGGTTCAAGAGCATGGTGCCAGCATCAACTCTGCCACAAAGGCCTCGTGGCAGGTAACATCACAATATGGGGACACAGACATTAGTGAAAGCAAATCAGGAAGCTAGCAAGTGATTCGGGGGTTGGCCCTTGCTTTTATGACTCATGGTCTTGAGAATTAATTTGAGAGTCCCGTAAGAACTACTTTAATTACTTTAATTCCTTTTGAGGGCTGTGAACTCAATGGCCTCAGGACCCCTCACTCAAGCCCCCTTGTTACAGCTTTCACTACATCTCATGAGCCCACGAGGAGGAACAAGTTTCCAACACACAAAGTTCTGGGAGACACACAAATACCGTCCAACTGTAGCGTAACCTTGTATATTGCGATGTGACATATGCGACACAGAATGGTAGACCGTATCTTAAATTCCTCCTGCACTTCTTTCCCCACAAATGAAGAAGACACAAGGAAGAAGAAAGGAGGCCTGCCTGAGCTCCTTCCCTCCCTCCATGTCACTTTCATCTGTTCTGGTGAAAATGTCTTTGAAAATTCTGACACAAAGCTGATCCTGCAAAGAAGAAAGAACACATAACATGGGAGACATGATTTTTCCACCCACAGGTTCTGGATCTCAGCTGCTGCTTCTGGAAGTGACTTCTTCTTCCTTCTCCCGTGTCTGGTGTGAATATGTGCAGGCCCACAGCGTGGTAGCAAAACAGTCTTGGGGACGTACTAAGCGTTACAAGGCTTAGTGCAAGGCTTACTCGTCTGTGAAATATATACTACCAACATACATGTTAGTTGTCTTTCACGTCGTTGAACCTTCTAATTCTATAATCTATGATTGGCCACCTCAAGCTATTGAGTTACATACTTCGGTCCTGTAAGCAATTATTCTCTTCCTATAGCTTTCTTATGTCCATGTCAAACCAGAGATCTGAAAACAGCATTTCCACTTCTAACATCTGATACAGATAGTTCAAAATAGGGATCTTTACCTCCCTTTGCCACATTTACCTGTCGAAAACTATTTCTTTATGTTTTCTTGAACAATTTGTTAATAAGCACATTACGATTATGTGGCTTCCATCAAATTTATAAAAAATACAATAGAACCAGGCTTATAAATAGCAAATAAGTTTAGTTTTATTAAGGTTTGTAAGTGCTATCTTAACAAAACCCTGTTAAAGATTACTATACCGTATTAACCAACCACTGCACAGTGAGAGCTGTATATCATTTTTCCTTAAATCTCCAGAGTTATTGCTTCCAATAAAGCAATCAGTCTCATGCCTTTAAATCATTATATTCTGGTCATATTTTCTAGTGTATAACTTGAATTCCTTGTGTTTGCCTGTCTTGCTCACGATAGAGAAAATAGTGCGTTATTTTCCTTCACCTCATATTTCTTTACAGTGTGTGGAGACTGATAGGAAGTCGCTCTTCCAGTCCTCATCGAGTACTAACAGTGTCTCTGGGAATCTCCCTGTGAAGCACACCGAAGGCCAGAGACACGTAAGCCGCCTTCGGTGGGGGAAGCTCTCCTTGGTCTCCTCATTGATCCTTAAGAGGAAAAGCATGCAACGTTCACATTCTGAAACACAATATTACCGGTTTACCAGTTTGTTCCATAAAGGCAATGTTTTAAATTATTTTCCAAGGTGAATCACTTCCTTCTTCGCCCCCGAAACAGTTAAGTTGATAGAGTGGCCCATGCAGTTTCTGGGTATTTTAAGTGCATATCCCCAAGAATCCCTGGCTATTGCTGGTTACATAGATAACAGTCACTACTTTTCTTTAGGATCCGTGTTCCAAAGCAGTAATTAGATTAGTCCTCAGGAAAACCACGAAACAAAACAAAACAAACAAACAAACAAAAACCCTGATTTTTTTTATTATGGCCACACCAACAGAAATTAACGCTTTCCAGTCATTGTACTGGCTGTCTGTGAACAGTAAAATGAATTTTTAATTGTGATGCTCTGAGCCAAACTTCCTCACTTGGGGAAACACTGAAAAGTCAAACATTGTGGTAGTTATTTACTTGATAGAACAAAAATTGAATTTTGTTTCAGTTAGTACTCTATTCATTCAGTGGAAAACCGTTCTATCTGCGTTTGCCATAGTTCGGGAATTTTGCGAAATTCTGGTGAGGAAAGCGCAATGATGCAAAGCCAAGCCTTTGTTTTCATTTAGGAAAAATTTAGTGGGGAAGACTAACATGTACAATAATTACAGTGCAGTATGATAAATCATAAGACATTGCTATAAAACTATTGGATAAAACAACTCAAAGCTAAAGGTCTGGGTGAGAGTTTCAGAAGAAGGTTTCATTGAGTGTGAACTTGCAGAATCCACAGAAGAAAGATGAGTCGCTCTGGAAGACGAAATCTGTCCCAAAACACTTGAGGAGCTGTGGGGGCACACGAGGAGGATGGGAACACAGACAACTGACAACGTAGGCACGTTCCTGTTGTAAACAGGAAGCCCACAGCCCGCTGTTTGTCTTTGTGCAGCCTGCCAGCTGGGAATGCCATTGGATGTGGTTTTCCATGGTTTAACACGTCTGAGTAGAACAGAAAGTAAAAGATAGAGAACATTTTGGGGGACACACAAAACGTTATAAAATTCAAATTTCCATGTGTGTGAAGTATTATTGGAAAATAGGCATTCTCATTCATTTAAAGATCATTTAGGTACTGCTCTACCAGGATGGCAAAACCCAGCAGTTCAAACACAGACAATATGGCTTGCAAAACCTGAAATATATACTATCTGGTCCATTCCAAAAGGCTTTTGTCGAACCTGCTGTAGATCAAAGACTTCAAGAGTTTATGCTATAAGGGAAGAAAAATATGTGGATGGGTTTTATAGGTGAGAGTATTTAGGTAAGACCTCTTTTGTAAACTGTTCTCTTAGGCTGCATATTTTGAGAATAGTTTCCAGGTGGCAAAACCAGTGAGCAACGAGTCAAGATAGTTCTGAACATGTATTATGCTGGGCGGGTGAGGAAGGTAGGAAGAAAAATGTGACACTAACCGTGGGAGGAACAGACATTCACAAGGAGTAAAGGGCTTAGGAATTGTGAGGAAACAACTATATCCTTTTGAGAAAGGCACTGGCGATATGACATTGGAAGGTTCGACCTATGATTTATTTGATAAGCATAAAATTGCCTATGGTCAAAACAGTCAAGTGAGTGAAAAGGATTGTTTTTATTCCTTTGAGGTTGTATTGGACATATTTCAAGTGAAGATTTATTTTCATCTTTCCATTTGTAATATGTTTTATAATCTAGCTAAATTCTTATATGTCTGATTAGAATCCTTTGAAATGAACCCAACTGCACACCTCAGTAACAGTGTGTTATATGAGGATTATTAGCTTTATTTATTTATTTTTTTGCCAGATACATTTTGTCTCTTCCTTGCTTTACTCCATATCTCAGGGACTAAACTCCAGGGTCTTAATCTCCTCTGCCCCACCTAGTTTGGGCCCCTGTAAGTCAAGAGTGGGAAATTCATGGTTGAGAGGGACGGAACATTCAGAGAATATTCCCTTTTTTGGCTTGAGCAGCATATTCGGGAGCAGGGTGTCTCCTGCAAGTTTCTAGCACTTGCTGAGTGTTTTCACCTGGAGTCCCCGACTCTGTGGAGGTCGGTCTTCCTCTCAGGCAGGCCAACCAGAGAGCAAAGGCCTCTCATGGTTAAGCTCTTGCTGTCATTATTTTCTCAGTGTGACCCGTTGTCTCCTGTTGGTTTTTATGTTCCACCATAACTTTTTTTTATCGCCTCCTTCTTTACTGCTTTTATCCTTTTATGGTTTATTTTTATATTTTTGCGATACTGAAGCTGGAACCCATGGGCCTCATGCACTCTGACTACTGAGCCACACGCCAGTCCTTCTTTTATTTTTAATTGTGGTAAAATATACACAAGAAGAAGTTTACCAATTTGACCATTTTGGGTGTACAATTTAGAATATTTTAAGTGAACATCTTAAGTGTACAATTCAGTGTCATTTAGTACATTTCCAAGGCTTACAATCATCATCGCCATATATTTCCAAAATAAAACCCAAACCATTACAGAGTGACTCCCTATTTCTCCCCCACCTCTAGTTATCTCTGTTCTCTGCTATCACTTTTCTAAATGGTTATTCATATTCTGTTCCCTCCTTCATTCTCCCTAGAGTGGGCTGCATTTTCTTGCCTGGAACTTGTCTGATACACACTGAGATTATAGGATGAAAATGTGGTTTCTTATCCCTAGGTAAGCAAGCATTCACAGCACCAAGCTGTGGCCAGCACTTTGGATACATTATTTTACCCTATATATTGCAAGATACTTTTCATACTTGATGTAATGACATTCCAAACCAAATAAAATGCGCATGGGAAAATCTGCAGATTTCAAGACCTTTAATTCCCTTTCTCCTTTCCTGTGTTTCCAGTTTTTCTCTTACAATACTTCCCTGTTTTTTAAATTTGGCTTTTTTGAGATAGTCAGTATGAATAAAAAATAACAAATGGGCATTTCTTTTGAACAGTAATCTGATTTTATGATAAGAACCCCGGTATAAATTTCTATCTGTGCTAGCATCAAGTATTTCAAAATCTTTCTCTTTTTCTTTTTTCTTTTGCAGTGCTAGGAATTGAGGCTGGGGTCTTTTCATTGAGCTGTTTTTCTTTTTTCTTCTTTTTCTTTTCTTTTTTCTCATTTTAATTTTGAGACAGGATCTCACTAAGTTGTTAAATTGTCCAAGCCATACAAAAATTTGTCCAAGCCAGACAAATTTGCTGTCTTCCTGCCTAAGCCTCCCAGAGTGCTGAAATCATATGGATGCACCACACGGGGTTCCATTTGTTCTTTAAAATACTTTATTCATTTTTTTCTCTTAGAACTTCTGTACTCTTCTTCTCCTTCTCTTTTTCTAAGTTCATTTCCTCCCAGTTGCTGTTGCTAATGCCACCTATTTGTGTGATAGGTTGAATCAAATGGAAGTTTTCCTTTAGTTTTGTCAATGTGTGTGGTTTGTATGATTAAAGTTAAATATCAATGTGATTACTGTGTTTTTATAGAGTAGTACGGTGCTGAACTCTAATTGCAGCAATTTTATTAGGCAGAACTTCCTTTGACTTAGGTTCTACTTGTTGGCAGATGTCTTATTCACTGCTGTATAACATACATTCCTCAGATCATAGCATGGACATTACAATTCGCAGAAGGAGAATTCTTTTCCATTAAATGCTTTGACATTGACTACCTGACCACTTCCAGCTCTTCCACAGCCCTCTTTTCCATCAAGTCAGTTGTGGTGTAAAACCAATATTTTTATGCCCCCTGTAAAGAGAGCGATGGGATAGGAACAGTGGGAAAAGGAGAGATGCAAGGGAAAAACCACAAAAGTGTTAAATCTCTTTTACTCTCCAAATCTGTGACCTTGTGCAAGTCATGGAGCTTCACAAATCCTATTACGCCAAATGCGTGCGGACATTCCTGACACCTCCACTCCCCGTGCCTGAGCAGGAGCAGACGGGAGTTGCCAGCCAGATCCTTGGTCCATTTTTGTATGGAATAAGCAGATAGGTAATGGGTTGGAAGAGAAAGAATACTTTGCATTGAAAATGTCAGTTTGATACTTGAGAAAATGAGAAATAAACATTTAGTAGGCGTGAAGACGAGAAATAAAATTATTTTTGAGATTTTTATGAGAAAGTTCTTTCCAGCAGGTACAATTATGTGATGAACAAAATTTAGGGGGAAAGATGATAAAGAATGTTTTTAAGAGCATCTTAAAGGCATTTTGCTTTCTGTGCATAGCACCCCCTGACATTTTCTTGAGTCTGCAGTAGACAAATACAGCTCTACCATTTTTGATGGTCAAATTGGTGTTTCTTTAATCAAACTATCATGCTATACCCTAACTTCAGAGCTGCATACCTTTTTCTTACCAATTATATTATTACAAGAGACTCAGAGGAAAAGGAAGAAACAGGTGTTGAAAATCATCTCTCATTTTACTCTCACAGTAACCTGCAAAGCTAGCAACATTGTTCACACAGAGAATGTAGGAACGCCCAGAGAATATACGATCCCAGCTCAGATCCTAATGACTCTACTAGCATTTGTTTTGCAAAATGAAATATATATAATGATTTATTTGTTATGCAAAACTTGTTAAAAAAAAAAAGAAAGAGTGGTACACACTTGCTTAACTGTTACGATGTTTAACACATTATTTTTATCTTAAAAGAAACTGGCATTACAAAATATGCAACGTGTCCATTAGATACAGCACAAAGGGGACCTCAGAAAGCTCTCGATATGAGAGATGCTGGTTTGATCTATCCTTTCAGATGAATGGGGCATCTTGAGCACCCATTGTTGATTGACTTTTCTGGGGTCGGGGGGAAAATAAAAGTAGCAACAGACCCCATCAAATTATCCTATTTTTAGGTTTCAAGTATAAAAGTCAAGCAAGCTTTCCAATATAACAGAAGGTAGCAGGGACCATCCAATCCTCCTGCAACTTCTGTGCCCTAAAATGACCATCAAACTGATAGATTCAGGAATTAAGGTAAAACTAAGGAAGGGCAGGTAATATTTTGTGATGTTCTAAAAAAAAAAAGAAAAACTCTGCTAATGGTGTTCTAAATTAGAAATGACACATAATTTTTTTATAGATTTTTATTACAATTTATCCAAAATTACACAAACTTACAGACCACAATACATTGTGCCTTTTGCTTAGGACAGTGAGCAGTGTAAACAACCACATAGATGCAGCATTAAGTCACAACTACATAAAGTTACTGTAGTACCTAGTGTAGGTGTCACTGTTTCAAGTTTGGGTTATTAGGATCTTGTTTTTAAGATAGCATTATTTATCTGGGGCTCAGCTGGGTGAAAACTTGAGGCACTATCTATTGGAATAGCTAATTGAAGTAGCAAGCCAAAAATGAGAATTAAATTTTTAATACTATGGGCTAGAAGCCAGGGTCAAAAATCAGAAAAAGTGGCTCCCCCTGAAGTAGCACCCCAGTTACAGGTGAGGTGGACCCACAAAGACATGGGCTCAAAAGTCTCCAGCAGTTTTGTGATCCTTGGGTTGGCGGAGAAAAAAGGGGAAGGACTAGGAGTGAATGTGCCGGGTACGAAGGGAGACCGGGGAAGTGTCTTCAAGGATTCCTTCCCTTCTCTACCGGAAGAGGGTCCAGCAAGTTCTGGGGTACAGAGCTCTCCGAATGGAGCTGCATAGATGGAAAGTGTAACTGCGAGAAAGAGCGCTGCTCACTAGTGGACTGAGTCTGGCCCTGGACATGCCTTCCCTCTGCTGTGAGGAGGGCAGCTTTCCGGGGAGCCTTCCAGGTAAAGCCTTTGTGACTGTCTGCACACAGCTCTGAAAGGTTCCAGGTTTTTTTTTTTTTTTACTCAGTTACCTTTACGGGTGAGTTTTGACCAAGACATTTGCAGAGTACCAGTAAGCTGACAACTCTAAGTGGAAAAATCCATGAGCCTTTGTACTCTTTGTCACGCAGGAAAAATGACAGTGTTTGTCTTTCTATCCCTCCCTTTTGGCACAGAATTCTTCAAACCTCTGCACTCAGCTACCAACATGTTCCTGCTAACTGCCACTTTTCTTCCTTTTTCTTTTTCTTTATCATTGTTGTCTTTTAAGGAGAAGTAATCATTTTAGAAAATGTAGTTTAAAATTTTGCATGTGACTGTGTGTAGGCACTTACTGTTTTAAAATGAGGAATTCATCTAAATTGTATAATATTAATTTATAATTAATGGATTAAACATGGGAAATATGGTTTGTGTTTAACTATTGTTGGGAGTCGCAAATTGGCTACTGTAGGAACAATCTCAAAGTATCAAATATCAAGAGGCTATTTCTCATTCCCTTTACAGAATAGCACTTTTCATATTTTGGATTCTGCAGTAGCCATATCTTATTAGATGATACGAGATTCCTCATTAGTTTGATTTGCAAAATATTTAGAGGCTAAAAAATTGGTATTTTATATTTTTTTCTTAAGCTTTGGCACAGCTGACATTTTAATTCTTATGAGAGGATTGATTCTTTTTTATTTGAACTTAGAATGATGAGAAGTTTTATGAGTTGGCAAAGTTATCTTTTTTCCTTTGTGCGGAACCTACCTTGCAGAGGTTTGTCACTTGTTTCTGGAAGGATAATGGGAAATGTGTAGACAGAGAGAACTTTCTACCATAAAGTACCAACAGTAAGAAGACAACAACAACGAAAACAACACCCACTTCAGGATAGCCTTTCACTTTAAAAAACGAAAGCATTAAGATTTACCTTTCATCTTGCATGTATTGTCTATAGAAACATGAATGGAGTGTGAAGGAATTTTGTGGACTGAATGTGAGCCATGTTTGCATCTAGTATCTCGTTGTAAACATGATAAAATTATCAATGAAACTCGCTAATTTGATCCCGAAGTGCAGGGATGTTGTTCAATGAATCATCTGTGTTTGTAGGAGGCATCGTTGTAGCTAATAGAGCAGGAATGGGACCCAGATGTTTTCTGGAAAGCTGGTCGTGGTTGGAGGCAGGGAGCATTACCTAAAGTGTAGGCGGCCATATGGAAGTGAAGGTTGGAAACATCCCATTACAAGTCATATATCACTGAGCTGACAGCAAAGGTTTCAGCTTGTTTTTATTTAAATCATGAAAGCAGCTGCTCAGCTGTCTAGCTGTATTAAATTTAACCCCTTTTCCTGGCAATCGAATTCAGTAATTTATGCAATTTTGATTGGACCACTGCATGAATATCCTTTGGAGAGCTTTTACTTATTCTTGTCCCTTAAATTCACGTCCAGATCCATGATTGGCTAATTTTTCTCCTGAATGAGAATGCTTGAAGATAATGCACCTGGCTGAATCTATTAAGGTGAATCACAGAAGAGTACTCTAATTTCCGCCTTGGCAGATGATTACCATGGCAAAACATGAATAAATGCCAGATAGTTTTCAAAGAGATCATCTGATATCTCCCAGTGTCTTTTCCTTATTTTCCTTTAGTTTTTCTGTTTCCTTCCTCTTTTTCTCCTACTGACTTGCTCTTTTACTTCTCTGTCTTGCATGCATTTCCAGTGTGTGACTCTGGTCCTTCATATTTTAGTTTGTGCCTTTTCACTGTTTCCCTACAGATTTAGTTTCTTTTCTTTAATTTTTCCTCAACCCTCTTTCCAAGTGTCTCGCTTTGCATGTTCTCTATCTTTCTAAAAGCCCTTCTCCGGCTCTATGGAAATCTTTTAGCAACACTTGGTATAACTTCAACTCAGGTTTTGACCATATGTACCTCAAGCTACCTGTTAATTTAAGATGTATTTTATCACTTGCCCACCAAAGTAGAGACTTACTCTATTGCCTGTTTGAGAAGTATAGACTTTAATTTCCTGTGGTAAGAAACAGTATGGAAGGAAACAGGAGTTTTATTCCAAACAATAGGAGAAAGCTGGTTCTAGGAAAACAGATGAAGCTAAGGTAGGGGTTTTGTGTTTGTTTAGATTATTCAGATTATTACACAGGTAATAACATTCTTCCTTAACTACAATTAAGGGTCCTTATCTTTCCTCTACCAAATGATATTTGCCACAGATATTCAGTGTGAGGGATGTGTTTTTTAAAATTTTTTATCGATCTTATAATGACTTTTTTGAGTTCTATTTTATGGATTGATACTCTTCAGACAGTGACTTCAATAGTGAGTTATGTACTTAATGATCAGAATTCCTAAAATTGTGGGAGATTAAGGTTTGAGGGTAACTTGGATTGCTGTTAAAGTGACAAAATGATATGCTGTGGGTCAGTGAGCATTCTGACTTTCTTTAAGGTTATTTTCCCCAGGGTCAACGACAAAATAAAGGTCCTATGCAGAGATACCTGCCCTAACTCTGATCCCATATTTCCACTCTTTAAAAATATCTCATAGCTTCATTAGATTGAGTTACATACTGGAACACCAAGAATTATCTATTAGTGTGAGATGTGTACACAGTTATGTTGTGGTTCACTTTATTTTCATTAGTTTCCTCTTAGAAATAAGCACAGACTGTCCTTAGAATTAGTCATAGTCAATTGCCATCTCACGGCCGAACCTGACTTTTCTGAGGAGGCCATATCTGACATGACCACATATGACAGTGTCCTTGTGATGAAGACAGAAACTATGTCTTTCCCGTGGACCGTCTTCATGGTGCATCAGTCTGATTTCTGATGTGGATCTAGTCTAGTAGCATCTAAAGGAAAGGATGTGAGCAAGCGTCATGAAGAGGTGTAATGGAGTGCAGACTTCTGCGTTTTGGACATCCACCTGGCTCAGGTTTGATAAGATTTTAGTCAATAATATCTGGCGTGAGAAAGGCTGGTTTTTATTAGGGCAGAGGCTGAACAGGACTGGGCCAAATAAAGCAGGGTGAAACCTTGGTCACAATTCCATATGTGGAATATGCCGTGAGAAACTACACATCACAGTAGAAGGTGACTTGTCTCATCCAGTCATTCAAAAACATGTTTATTGAGAATGTGCTTTGAGTCAGGCAGCAGACTGAGTGCCTCACACAGCTGAGAGCCGAGAGGGGTCGGCAGAAGGAAGCTCTTGCCTCTCTTAGAAGAGCACCGTCCTCACTCACGAGGGTCCCACACCATGACCCAAGTTCCTCCTCCTCATAGCACCACATCGAGGGTGAGGAGTTCAACAGCTGATTTGGCAAGAGACAGAGGAGGGCAGGTGCGCACACTTCAGCCCATACAGAAATCAGAGGCTTGTTCAGAACAGTAGAGCTCTGTGAATAAAAGTTTTACCTGTAGTCGTATTCTAGAACTTTTTGGAAACCGGAGCATAACAAGGTGCATCATACTGCAATCGAAGGAGCTCTTCCTACTTTCCATTTAATTTAGATCTTTATTTCTTCCCATTACCCACACAGAATAATCCTGACATATCAGTTTGAATACGTGTTACATATCAAAAGTTCATCAAATTAATAAATCTTCTATTTGACAGCCCAAAAAAGAGATTTCTATACTTGTACTTGTGTTTGTGCTGAAGTTTAGATAGCTGCGTATTCATAATTTGTTTTACCCTTTGTTAGGATTCAAGGAATTACATAATTTGGAGTAATTCAAATGCTCTAACAAAGCTATTCCTCTGATGTTAAATTTAGTCATCATTACAATAAACTTTAAATGGATGGGAACCAGCATTAATAAAGATATGGGGGGGCAGAAATATGTGATTCAGGAAAAACTATGCATCATCTAGACACTAGAGAAAACCCACAGGTTATCAAAGTCCAGTTACTTTATGACCATATAAATTAGAAATAGCTGGTAGTAATGTAACATAATTCTTAACCATAGACATGTAAATTCTGCCCTGTCTAGTCTTAACTATACTTATACTACTGTGACAAAGGTAATTTTGCCTCCCCTCAGGCATTTATTTTAATATTCTACATATGTGTCTGTTCTTTGCGTGCTCTTTCAAACAAATTATAACTTCTGTGTGGTTTGCTCAGTGAATATAATCTTTAATAAACTGTCTTTATAATATCTATATGAGAATCACTTTTTCCTGAAAACTAGTTTTACACAAGGACAAAGTATTTTCGGGTGAAATAATGACATCACTGAAACTATAATTGGTTAAAATTTATCTGCTAAGGGTCTGTTATATGTTAGATAATGATATAATTTCAAGTAACCTTTAGTATCAACAGTAAATTGAACAGAAATAATGATAGAATTAGAAATACAAGTGACTGTGATATTTTGGGTTTCCTTCACATCTTGCAGCTCTTGGGGGGAAATGGATTTCAATATTTTTTTTGAAATGCCCTTTGGTCACTCATTCAAGTTACTCAATTCTGACTCTCTTGCTTTACACCCATAAAAACTTAAAGTGGTGTTTAAAACAAATATAAATTTTACTTAAAGTTAATACTGGATCCTTAACTATATCCAGGCTGCACACACCCAAACACACACACACACACACACACACACACACACACACACACACACACACACACATTCATCTACATGTACCTCTATGTCATCATATTTTGAGATATTTTAGGGAATTAAACTATAGAAGGCATATTAGACTTGTTAGTATTAAGTTCCTTGAATGTGGGAATATTTTTGTAAGTATGTGGGAAAATGTTCTTGTTCTTAGTAAATGTATATAAAGGTAAATGTCTGTTCACTACTTCAGACGTGCAGAAATGTTTTGAAATGGGAAGGGAAGAGAGAGAGAGTGGGGAAAACATACATGATAAGATGTATATAAAGAAGTCCACCTGTGTCTGTGAGCTCTCAGGATTCATCCTATCAGGGATCAAACATATTCACAAAAATAATTGCATCTATACTAAACATGTACAGACCAATTTCTGTCATTCTTCCATAAGCAATGCAGTGCACTAATTATTTATATAGCATTTACATTGCCTTAGTTATTATAAGTGGCACTGAGAGGAAATGAGTAGGTTATATACAACACTCTATTTTATACAAGGCACTTGACCATCCATGGTTTTGATATCTCAAGGGGTTCAGACTGGATCTACCACATACTGAGGAAAGACTGTTTAATGTGTGAAAGACATAGAAATGTAAAAATAGCTGTAGGGACGTCTTACTGCTTTTCTATGAATTTGAAAATGTTCATTATAAAGAGATGGGGAAATAAACATTTATCAAATAAAGAACAAGGTAATAGTTGAGACATTCCATAAAGATGTATCCAGTTATTGTTATTTATAACTATTTACTATTACTAATCACTAGCCAACTAGAAAGTTAGAAAAGAGGACTAATCTTGTAAGAATTTTTTCTTAAAGAAATATTTGGTTAAAGATCCCCAAATTTCAATCTCCCCATTCCTTTAGTATCTTTCTTTCTTTGTCATATTTTCAAACTATATTCAGACTCTTGTCTAAGTTTCCTGTGATTTAGAATGTGTCTGATTTTATTCTTTTTTTCAGGATCTCATTAATTTTATTAAATATATTATAAAGTCCCACAACAAATAATTAAACCCTATTAAAAAAATACCTGATAGTATATCTTATCCCTTCTTTATAGACATAAATAAAATGACAGCACTAACAATGAAAATCATAAAGCACAATTATTGATGATAATAATACTTTATGTTTGTCACAGAGCTTCAAAGCTTTTCAAAGCGTTACTGTTGCATCATAATTGGCATATAAAGCATTTATATCCTAATCTATATAAACAAAGTTTTCATATGCCAGCTATTACATCACCACTTGCCAATGACTAGAGAGAGTTTCACCAAATATGGCATCTGTATTTGTGATGCCTTGATTTAAAATATAAAATAACAATTGTTCACCAAATCCAATGGGAAGGGTCCTGGTAGGGATGATTTCCAAAATTAAAAGTTATATTTGTATTCCAGTTATCTGTAAATTAATGGATTAAGCTGATCACCAATTCTTGAGTAACATCAGGATTCTATTTAAGACTCAGAAAAAAAATTGCATTACAAGACTGTTTCCAAAACATATTAGGTCCATTAATATGAACAGTCTTATTTCCAAAATGTTCTACTAGAGTGATTAAAAAGTATTCAGTTAAGGGCACAGCTCAGTGGTACAGTACTTGTCTACCATGTGCAAGACCCTGGGCTCACTCCCAGTACCACAAGGGGAAGGAAGGAAGGAAAGAAGGAAAGAAGGAAGGGAGGGAGGGAGTGAGGAAGGAAGGAAGGAAGGAAGGAAGGAAGGAAAGAAAGAAAGAAAGAAAGAGAGAAAGAAAGAAAGAAAGAAAGAAAGAAAGAAAGAAAGAAAGAAAGAGAAAGAAAGAAAGAAAAAAGGAAAGAAATAAAGAAAGAAAAAAAGAAAGAAAGAGAGAAAGAAAGGAAAAGGAAAGAAAGAAAAAAGGAAAGAAATAAAGAAAAAAAAAGAAAGAAAGAAAAAAGAAAAAGAAAGAAGAAAAGAAAGAAAAAGGAGGGAAGGAGGGAGAGAGAGAGAGAGGAAGGGAGAAAGGACGGTCAAATGGACCAATCTGAAGCTTGTACCTTGCCTTGTAACTACTACTGGACAGTATAGACCAAAATATCTCAAAGGAAAACTGCAGCATTAGATTAGAAGTGTTAATACCCAAACTGAATGATTGCATAATTATAAGATAGTTATATAAGCTATCTATGTTTTACTTGTGGTGAAGTTTGAGGCATTTGAAAGTGAAATTGCTATGAAACAAATAAAACAGTATCCCCTTGTCTGGCATTCACCTGCTATTCATAGACACTGGAAAAGAGGCAAAAGTGTTTCTTTTGTTAGAGTTCTCTCTAGAGGGAGGGCGAGTGGCTATCTTTTGAAACAAGCAAATGCTTAAATTGAATTAATGGGATGGCATTCTACCGTTCAATTAAACAGTAGTTTTACAAAGAGAAAAAAAAAAAGAGCTTCCATATACACCTTCTCTTTGTACAATGGATTCTACAACTTACTTCCAATGTGCTGCAAACAAAGCCAAGACAGCACTCTTACTCTTCAACAAGGAAAAAAAAACATATGAAAGCTGACTGCTGTGAAATCCAGCCTCTGTACTTGCCTTTTTTTGGAGGGAAGAGAGGATTATGTGAATGGTTGTCACTCTTGGCCTTTATCTCACCAAGGGAAATAAAGAATTCAAGGAGAAAAACAAGGAGGGATTTTTTCTAAGTCATGTCATTTTCCTCTCCTTTTCTGTGATTATGATGTAGGTAGAGTTGTTATTTCATGAAAGACACCTCCTCGGCCCTCAGTGTTATCGCCTGATTCCAGAGTTTTGATAGATGACTCACAAACTCACCAGAGCTCCGCTGTGGCTCGGGGAACTGACAGATGGACTTCACTTCCAGAGGGCTGGGGCTAGATCCATGAAAATCACCCTGTAACTCTGCTCTGACACACATGTCCTCAATATCCAGAAGCCAAATAGGGCCAAGTGATTCCAAAAGATACTTAAACAGTGTGCCTTTCCTTCTAATCTTGAGGGTGTAAAACCACCATCCTCTAAAGCATCCCAGTGTCTTATTTTTAGTTTTCCTATTGTCTCACATCTATTGAATGCTTTTAAGGTTTTTATTCTTTTCTATGATTTATGAATCGCATCACAGACAATACCATCATTATTAACCTACCTACATGTCTTTCTGAACTATTTAAAATTAAGTTAATGAGGGGGACAGATATTAAAACCATGTATGATAATTATAATAGTATATGTTGATATAAATTAATTGCTAGTTGCAGGCTGGTTGTATAGTCAGTTTTAAATTTAATCAGCTTTAAAATGAAGCTATTTTCCTATTGAAATAATTTGTTAATCCAAACTTAATGACATATTCTGGATTAATATAGTTTTTTCTAATGAGTCTTTAATACTCATAAAACAATAAGTCAACTTAGCTAGAAACAACTTCTAGTTGACCTTTTCCCTCATCTTACAGCACAGTTGAGTAGCTATATAAGATTCATAATAGCCACTCTAGTAGGTGGTATGTAATAAATACAGTAAGAGAAGAACGTAAAAAATAATTCTGGAATTTAGTGGAAGTAGAGATTATGTATTTTATAGAGGAACGGAAATCGTGGAAAATCTCATGAAGAAGGCCACACCGAGGCCCACCTTCAGGGATGGGAGGTGGCGGAGAATAGAACTAGAGGGCTGAGAGGGAAGAGGGTGGTACAACAGGCGAGATCTGGGTTGTGTTCAGGAAACAGGTAATAAGCTGTCTGGCCTGTCTGGAAAGATGTTAGGGGATTATCAAGACAGCACACAATATTTTCTTACGGATGTACTCCTTGGAGAACTCATTCACCCTCCTGGCGTACTTCCCCCAATGCATTACCTCCATCCTTCTCCATCCCCACCGCCAGTACTGCGGCAGGTCTGGCCATCATCACGCCCTCGCTGAGAAGGTAGCCCGGCAGCAGGCTCCTGGCTCCCGCCCGTCTGCCCCACCACAGCTGGAGCCACATTCTGATCAGGTCACCACTGATGAGAGCCTCTGAATGCATCACCCGCTCTGTCTTGCAGGTCACGGCCTGGCTGACGACGGGCTGCACGCATTGGGCTTCTCTTGACTTCATCCTCTTTCTCCTCCTCAAATACTGCCTGCCTCTCCAGCTGGCAGGAGTGTGACCTATTCTGAAATTTCCCTGAACTTTCACAACTCTTCTTAGTATCTTTATAAACGTCTTGTGATTGGTTTGAAAAATTTAACCCAATCTGAGAATCAAAGAATCTTTTATGTGGCAAGTAAAATTCATTTACATATATGGTATTGCAATTCCTGACTTATTCGATAGCTGTTTTCATTTTATTTTTGCAGTTTTAGCTTTTTGCACATTTACTGTGCAGTCCTCCTCCTCATTTGCTTTATATTACATACACTATGCTGTGTGTGCACATGTACATGCTTCTATATTTACAAAGTTGGGTCTTACTAATTAGGAAATTATAATTTTGGTTCTTGCAGTGATCAGTCTTATGTATCTTATTGTTTAGAGGACATAGTAATGTTTTAAGTGTAACTCCTTCATCTTCAATTTGCTGCCTAGTATCTAGTTTTTAATCTTCAGTGATTATAGATTTATATTATTCGGTTTATTATAAATAGGTGAATGTTCCCTGACTCTACCACCCAGCCCCTACTGCACTGGTCTTCATTTTGTCTTTTCTTTTTCTGCATTTTACTTCCTCTATTTCCTTTGAGTTTAATTTCGTTGTTTTAGTAGTATAAATCCTTCACAGGTACTTCACAATGATTTGTGATTAGTGAACTGATCTTGTTCCTATAAAAATGCTTTCAATTTACCTGGATCTCTAACTGATAGTTTAGCAGATACTGTTCTTTAGGTTGACATTTGAAATTAAAAAAAAAAAATATTGAGATTAGAAGATCACTATTTGGCCAAATGTCTGATAGAGCATATTCATAATGTTTCTATATTCATGCAGATTTCTTTGTCCTTCATCTTTTGCACTTTTCACTAAGATACAGCTAATCTTTCTGCTTCCTTTTTACCTTCTTGAGATTTGTTGTAATTCCTCAGTCGGAGAGTTCTTGTGTTCTTCATTTCTCCAGTTCTGAAGTGTTACGATCCAGTATCACTCCTAATGGTACCTCTCCACCATGGTGCTTCGACTTCAATTTAGGCACGTTACATTGTTCGTTTTAACTTTCACATCTCCACCTCTTGTTTTTATTTTTATCTCTTTAATGCCAAGATATTTCCATCTTCCAGTTTCTTGATTTTGTTTACTTATCACTGTATTGGATTTTAAGTCTAATAGTTACATTTGTTTTGAAATGTTTTTGGTTGGGGGGGTTAAATTTACTTGCTTTTTCTTAATCTCTTATTTGTTTCTCCCTGTTTTTATTTTTAATCTGTTTAAAACTCTTAAAACTACTTTTTTATAATATATTTCTGTCTTCCTCATTAATGTATTTGTGGCGGAAGTTCTACATTTGTTATATACATTAAAATGTCACCATGTCTTTGTAGTGTGTGTATGTGTGTACGTGTGTGTGAAGACTGTGTATGTGCTCCTGCCTTTACACTTTTAAAATTAGCTCACCCTCACTTGAAATTATTATGTCCCTGGGCTTCTTATATGCCTCACGTTTTGAAAGAATTTCTGCGTTGCTTAACATTTCTTTCTTTTAGGTCCCTGGCAACTTCCTATGACAGATCCAGATTAATATTAATTTCACAGCTTTGGATATCTGAACCACACCCATATGTGGAAAAAATTGACATTTCAGTTTCTCACAGCATTCCCCAATCTATATCTTTTTTTTTTTTTTTTTTTTTTGGTGCTGGGGATCGAACTCAGGGCCTTGTATTTCCAAGGCAAGCACTCTAACCACTGAGCTAAATCCCCAGGCCCTCCAATCTATATCTTGAGGCTAGTTAAACTACTTCTCTGGGCCAGAGTTTGTTTTTGTAGTACCTCTTTGTGGATTATTTATAGGATCGTTTATAGGATTATTTCCAGCTACCACAACTCCCACAGATCCCAGGTCACAGTTCATGGCTCCAGCTGAGTATCACAACTCCAGTTCTTCCTTTGTGCTCTTTCTCCCTCCTGCTCTTTTTCCCAGAATCTAGTATTTACTTTCTTTCTTTTGAGATTAGGTATATATTAGGTTTTCAAAGGACACACCTTTGGTGCATTTCAATGTATTTGTAGCAGAAGAGAATTTTATGCCTGTGCTTAGGTAGCTTTGATAGTATGAGATACATCTATGTATCTATACTTCACGCTGTAAAATGTTGGCAAAGGCATTACTTGCCTATCACTTGGTTCTAAGACACATCAAGGAATATAGTGCACACTCACATGGTATCTGTTTATACTATCCTAGAGCTTTCCACTCTGCCATGCAATAAGTCCCTCTTAGTTTTGTGCTCTATAATAAAGAAAACAATAAAACCTTTCATTTTAGCTGGTATATACTTGAATCCAGTATGCAATTTCATCAAAAAGAATTTTTATTACATAGAATTTTTGTGAACCTTTAAAAAATTTTGTCATTACTTTTTAATCTTATCATTGCAAAAAAAAAATTTAAAAAAAAAAGATATTAAAAAAAAGGGGTTGGGGATTTAGCTCAGTGATTAGAGTGCTTGCCTTGCAAGCACAAGGGCCTGAGTTCGATCCCCGGCACCACAAAAAAAAAAAAAAAAAAAAAAAAAAAAAGATATTAATCTTATCATTGCTGCTGTTCATGACTGACACATGTAGAATTCCAGTCAAGAGATCTTCCTCATTCTTTGGCCCTAATACAAATTAATTGTTACAGTGTGAAAACCAAGGCTTGGAATTTAGTATTACCTACCACTAAGTGTGTGTACAATTTCCAAAAAATGAAAGAAAAAGAAATTCTGTAAAATCAAAGCAATGGAGAAAGTGTTGTTTCCTAAGGCCCATTTAAAAATGGTCCCAGGAGAGCAAGCAGTCCTTAAAGGGCCAGAGAGAGATGGGGTTTGAACACAAAGCCGTGAGTTCTCTTTCTGATTGCTGTTTGGCCTGAAGGTTTGCAGGAAGAATCACAGTCCTAGTTAGAGTGTTTTCCTAATGCACTAGAGTATGGTTGTATTATGTGTTGACCCTGATTTATGATGAAATCCCAGCCATATTTTTCCGGGAGTGCTTTGTGTATATGTGTGAGTCTTTGAGGCCTGGCTTCAGCTGAGAGTTGACTGGCTGGCCTCTGTGTACTGTTCTTTTATTCAGGTGGCTTGACTCTAGAGGAATCTTTGAACATCCAGTGGTATTTTAGTGAAATAAATTTTGTAAAGCAGATATGGCTTATTTAAACTCTATCACCATGATGTAATATGTCAATGCTCAATTATACGTTTGCATGCACCTTAAAAATTCTGTCTCCAGAGAAAAACTGATTGTCATAATACCGCATTTTCATTAAACCCACATCCTAGGAATTCTGAATTCCAAATTCCTAAAACCCTCAAGTTAATGTGTTCCATGTTGTGGGATTAATTTACATAAAGCTCAGAGCTCCTGCTGCACTGTTTCACATCTTGGTAGCTTTGATATTCTCCATAGTGCTATGCACAAATATTATAAACTAGTTTTCACAGAGACAAGTTATGATTATCAGCAGGAATTAGTTTCATAGAGTGATCTCTAACCGTATCATACTGAAACATTGCCCAGGCCCCTTATTCCTGAACTTCATTTTGCAGTCCCCATAAAATACATCTGTTCCAACTGTATGTGTTTTGAAACTTAAATGTACGACTATCATTCCGACTGACCCGGCCGCCAAACCCATGTGGGAGAATTCTGGTTCACAACCCAGCCGTGTTGAGTCTGCAGGTCTTATGGGAGCATGTAACTCACTTCACCACAGTAAGGAAAGACGAAAGGAGTAAGGGAAAAAGAGATAATGAAAGACAAAGAACATTTCTGAATATAAGTTCTTTCTTCCGGTTAGAGCACAGAGAATTTAGTCCATAATACGAATTCAACAATATTGTTCTTTGTGATGTTATCAGGCATCACAACAGTCTTCTCATTCCAGAATTCTCTGAAGTTTCTCTAGACTCCTGATTGATAATGAGAGAATTCCTGAAGTCGATACTCTGTGGTGAACTAGTTTATTGCAAAGGATCATAATTAGGTAAAGAAAAAGCTAGAATTCTAATCTAAAATTAGCCAACTCGTCTTAGCAAGTCTTGATACATCACATTTGTTGTTGGTGAATTTATATTGAATTTATTCATTTGAATGTTTGAAATAAAACTTGTGCTTGTGTAGTCTCTTAAAGGATAATCTCATCAAAGATCCAGTTAGAAATAGCAGCAGATACAAAAAGCAACCAGAAGTTAAAACATCAGTTTAAAAGAATTTTTTTTCATGCGAAAGAAGCCAAACTAAATGTTCTGTATTAGGAAAACATAGGAGCATAAGGTCACAGGTAAATTTAAACTAGTGTCAGAATTTGGAAATACCACTAACTCCAAGGTATATTCCACCATCTTGCTTGATCCTCACTAAAGCAATTACACACATTAAACACATACTAGAGTAGCAGAGGCTCAATTTTAAAAATAAAAATGATCAAATCTTATAGACAAGCAGACACATGTTAGAGTTTATCATCCATTTTTCATTTCCCTGGTGTTTTGCAATTTAGAAGGTGAGATTTGCTAAATTGTCAGATGTCTTCATATGGACTTATCTTTGGTCACTTTCTTCAGTGTAGCATAGTGGTTCTCAGTCCAGAGTGTGTGACAGAGCCGCCATAATGGGATTGTTTATACGAGCTGGGCATGGTAGTACATACCTGTAATCCCAGCAGTCTGGAAGGTTAAGGCAGCAAAATTGCAAGCTCCAGCTCAGCCTGGACAATTTAGCAAGACCCTGTCTCAGAAAATAAAAATGAGCTAAGAACATAGCTCAGTGCAAAAGCCCTGAGTTCAACCCCCAGCACCTAATAAAGGGGTGGGGTACACTGTATACCTAAAATCATTTGTAGGGGATATTTAAGGGATTTTCTAAAGTTATTTAAACTTTGGACAACTTTTGTTGGATGTATTAACTTCAAAAGCTAATAAAAGACATTCCACTTGCCCTTCCTTATTCATCGGAATTATTAGCACATTTCCCCAGAATTTGTAAAATACTGTACACCTTTTGACATAATCACATTCACAGCTACAAAGATACTTTCTGAACGCTCATTCTGTCCTAAAGTATAGTTTAGCCATGATTTAATATGTTATGCTACAAGTTTTTCACAAAAGGATCACATGCTTCTCAAAAGAAGTATAAATGCTATATAAGTACAAATGTCTAATAAGTATATGAAAAAAATCTTCACTATCTCTAGCCATTAGGGTCATGCAAATTAAAGGACATTAAGAATCCATCTTACTGCAGTCAGTCAGCAGTAACAATACAAGAATACAAGAAAAAATAATAGTGGCAAGGATATGGGACAAAAGGAACTCTGCTATCCTGCTGGTGAGAATACAAACCAGTACATCCTCTTTGGAAATTAATATTTAGTGTTAATTAGAGATACAGTATGAAATACAGTATGAACTAGAAATACAGTATGATTTGATTCAACTATACCAATTCTTGGCATATACTCAAAAAAATTAAAGTCAACTACCATAGAGATAATTGCTTTCTCATGTTTATTGTGCCACAATATATGGTGGCCAAGATACGAAACCAATTTAGGTGCCCATCGATAAATGGATACACCCACACACGCACATGTGCAGGCACGCACAATGGAGTGTTATTCAGCCATACAAAGAAAAAATTATGTCATTTGCAGAAAAATGAATCTATCTGAAGAGCATCATGTTGAGCAAAATAAGTCCAAATCAGAAAGACAAATATCACACTTTCTCCCTAATATGTTAAATTAGGGAGAGCGAAGTAGAAGGGTGAGGGTATGTAACGGCTGGTAATAGGGGAATCTTAGGCTACTTTCTCATCACTGGGAAAAATATCCGACACCCACAACTTAAAGTAGGAGAGTTTTAATTTGGCTCATGGGTTTTAGAGGAATCAGTTCTTATTCAGCTGGTTACGTGGCAGGAAGGGGTTGGGGAAAGGGTCTGGAGGTGGAATATTGCTCACTTATGGTGGCCAGGAAGCAGAGAGAAAAGGGAGGAGCCTGGGAGGGAGGTGTGCCCTTCCAAATTTTACTTACAATTCTAATCTCCTTATATGCCAGTGTTTTCATTTGTAATTTTTAATCTTTTAAGCGAAAAAATAGTATACTTTAGCAGTCTATCTTATTTCTGTATAGTACTCTATAACTGTCAAAAATTAAGTCAATGGTTATCTATAATCCTGTCAAAAATCAGGAAATCTGTTATCCCTGCTTTACAGATATAGAAATATAAAATCTAAGTGACCTCCTGAGGCAAAATAGTTTGTTTTGAATTGGGACAGCCTAGTCATCTTATTCCTTTCCTAGAGTTCTTTTGGTTAAACTAAGTTCACATTATGGCTCATATTAACTGTAGTATACATGCAATTTAGTAATCTTGGACTATGTACTAATTTACCAAGGATTTTTTTTTATAAAATAGCTTTATGGTTTTGAATTTGATCATTTTATCCTAAGCTACTTTTCTAAAAGATTTAAAAATATTCCTTCTACTGCTTTTATTTCAAAGCATTTTTTTCTTTGAAAATCTCCAATTTAAAACTCAGATCAAAGAATATATTCTACTATCCAGGAAGAAATAAAATTGTCAAAAAGAAAATAGATTTATTAAGGACAATCAGTCATATTCAGTGTTTGTGAATCACTGACTTAATAATAAGTGAGAATCTGAAGACAGAAAATAAAATATAATTCTGGAATTGAATTGTGATAGGAGCGTCACTTAGATAGAAAATGAAGAATCACTCAAAAGTATATAGATTACCAAAGCTCTGATACATTTTTATGTTTAAGTAAATTCTTGTGCTAATATGTCAGACACAGAAAAAAATTTTAAAACTTTGCATTTGTGACTTATAAGCATGAGTGAGTTATTTAGAATTTCAGTTTTCAAATATCAATTCCAGAAAGTGAATATAACTTTTAAAAGCCAGGAAATTTCATCTTAATTAAAACTTACAGTGTTTGAACACCTTCTCTGGCTTTCCAGACTTAATATGAGAAGAGAACCTCAGATGATATTTCACTAACATGCTTTCATGGAGATTTAATAAATATTGAGATTTTGAAATTATAATTTTCAATAAATGTATATAAAAGGAAATTTTGCTCTAAAGCAAATGGATAATGCAGCATCTGATTATTTTTTTAGCTTTGGCCATGGGAAAAACAAGAAATCAAATTAAGTGCACATTTTGACCTTGCAATTTCATGAAATACATATCTAAAATCTTGCCCTTCACATATGGAGGTTTCACATCTTTCCAATACTTCGTATAACTTGAACTCCTTCCCAGCAGTCCATGATATCGTGTTCCCTGTAATAATTTTTGCTTTCATAATTAAAACTATTATTGTTATCATCATCATCATCATTATTTTTTGGAGTAGAGGAGAAGTGGGGCGTTGGAACAGGCTCACACCTTTTTTATAGCTAAAAGCTAGGAAATATGCTCTTTGAATGTCTGTAGTGTTTATGTAATCAGTACCTATGTTGCCAAGCCTTATTGAAAACAGCTGGGTCCCTGCCGCCTGCTTTTCCTTTGTTGGAACCTTTGCCAGAACAGGTAGTCAAAAATGGAAAGTAAGGGAAAATTCAGGCATCTGGAGTGTCTCTCAGGAAAGCAGCTGTGGCTTCCTTAGGAAACAGTCTATTGTTTCCCATCAGCCAAAGCTGCTTACACCCTTGAGTCCAGTTCTGGTCTGGCTGGCCGAGGAGGATACAGTTTATGACTTAGGCCTTATGCGAGAAACCATTTGGGCAGTCCCATCCCCGGAAGAACACTGAGACAATTCCCCAAGCTGCAAGCCATATGTGGGCTGCCGGCCTCCCATTACCCTGTGCTGGGAGGGTCTTCTATTTACTGAGGCTCTAATCATCCCTTTGACACAAGCAATAACAATATGAAAGGAGCTTTTCAAAACATATTTCTAAGATAGACTGTCTTATTTTTAAAACCAGACATAACTATTATTTCTGTAAACATGGCATTTTCCCCTATAAATGAACTCATTTTCAAGTGTTTTTTTGTTTTGTTTTGTTTTGTTGTTTTTTGTTGTTGTTGTTGTTTTCTTGGTTTCCTGGATAGTAGAAAATGCAAAGAACTTTTCGGTGGCATACTAAATATTCTTGATAAAATATAGTAAATGGTATTCTGCTTTATAAATACATGTTCTTCCAGATTTAAGTTTCCGTACACCAATTATAGAAAATTGTTACCTCTGTGAGAAGCTCTGGGCTCTTGATTGGCCAGAGAGGTTTCACTGAGTGCATTTGTTCTGGAATACACAGAAAATCACTGTGTTATTGTGACAGGATTCTTCAAGAGAAGAGGCTGCCGCTTAGCACAAATACGGTATTTTGATAGAAGATCAGAACTGAATATTTTCTTGATTATTTTTGTTCAAACAGCTCTGACATTAAAATGTAAATGCTTTAAATTTCATTAGTCAGTAATGAAGCAGTATGAGAAAGTTTTAGTACTTTGAATTTAGATTAGGTGTCATGTTTGTCATCATTATATTAAGACACTTTGGACTGTGATTAATCCAGAAATATTTTGTTCAAAACTCTTTAGTTTCAAAACACACTGGATATAAGGCAAAGGATTATGTATGGCTAGTGGGCATAATTAGAGCAAATGAAATACAATTTCATTTCTAGTTGTAGCCAGAACTTTTGGGCAAAAATATGGAAGAGAAAAACAAAATTGGAATAATGGAGTCTTAAATTCACTGAACTATCTTATAGTTCAAATGAACAAACAAAAAAAGTTCAGTCATAATTTCTAAGGCATAGGCTTGGGTTATTTTAATGGCTTGCTGATCACTGATTGTAACGTATAAAAAGTCTCAGCACAGAGTCAAACTAGGTGATAGTCATGAAGCGCTTTTATTGTTTTTTTTCCTACTCCTGTTTATTCTCAATTTCTTAAAAACTGAAACAGGTCCCTCTGAGAAACTTTTCATTGCTCTACTTTTTAAAATTTCCTTTTCATGAAAGGAGAAGAATGTGAAGTTTCTCAGTAAGTACAGAAGGACAACTATTGGTGTAGAAAGACTCTTTCTATACAATTTCTCATCTTTTCTAAATACTTCCCCAATGTTGTGGTCAGCATTTCATGTCTTCCTACAGATCATATCTGATCCCTTATTAACTTGACCTGTTCAACCCCCTCTTTATATATTATTATCTCTCTACTATTATTGAAGGAGAAGCTGTAAATGCTCTTACTCTTCTATAGCATTAAGAACTAGGAGCAATAGAAAAATAACGAGCATCAGTTTTAACATTGGACATAGTCTATTTACCCCATGTTTAATCAACTTTAGTTGTCTCTTTAATTTTTCTGCGTGCATTACTTGCACTAAATAGGGCATTTCTTTTGTACCCGTTGCTTTCACAAAGTTCAAACTTAAAATGTGAAAGCCTAACCATGTAAAAACTCATAAGGAAGCCCGGATATTAAGAGTCTGTGCATCAAAATATTTAGAAATTTTTCAGAAAACCAATCTAAACAGGAGATATATCATTATTTGTAGGGAAAAACCAAGAATCCACAATTATCAAAAGTAATTTTAAAATTTATATTACCAGATTGCCATATTCTCCAAACAGTAACTGGCAATATTGGAATTGTTTAAAGTTGGATATCAATAAAGACATTTAAACTTTGAATTCAAAGATGAAAAATCTACAGATGTTTTTGAGAAATGTAGCATGTATTTTCACTTTATGCTAATTATGGTTTATAAAATTTTAACAAGATGGATTTGTATGCACAGTAGCTAATTCATGCCAACTATGCTGGAATGTATTCTCTGAATTGTAGGTGGGCTTTAGAGACCTCTAAGTGATGTCTAATCTTGTTACAAATATTTATGGTTTTATAATGTTATTCTTTTTTAATTTTTTTATTTAATTGAATTTTATTTTAATGGTGCATTTTAGATGTTATTCTGATAGCTTATGTGTGGTCTGAATGGGAAAGTCTTATAAAACTGAAGAAATAGTTGAAGTAAGTAATACTGCATTTGTTGTATAAATTAAGGCAGTACTTCTTGACAGTCTAATGGTAAGTATCCTTTGTTTCTACTGAGCAATAAAATAATGAAATATCTGCTTTTTTAGTGTTTAGAACTCAGTTAAAGGATTTTAAAACTTTGTGTTAAAATTTACTTGTTTTTTAAAATTCATTCATAGTGTCATTAGTATATTTTCTTGTTTAAAAATTGCTATCAGGAAATATTTAATCACTTAAGTATAAATTCTTTTCAAATAAGGCATTGTTACCACATTGACATTCACATAAACTTTATTTTTATTTTTTATCAACTATAAACCTTATTATATATTTAAAACATAATGTAAAATGTGTCACTTAAAGTTGAAATAAATTCTGCTAAGACCTCATCCCAAATACAGCTGTTCTTTTACTTTCTTTTGAACAAGGTAGGGAACAAAGACAAAAAGAGAACACAAGTCTTCCAAGTAATAGGTACAATGCCTGGAAATAGTTTCTGTAAAACTTTGTCTGCATATGACTAAATATTTTGGTCACCTATACAATAAAAAGGAATTCAAAACAAAATTTTTAAGTTTTTTGAGTTGGCATTTGTCAAAGTTCTTGAAAAATTTCAGGAAAAATCTATGACTTCTGATGTTTTCATTTCAAACTGACCTGTACATTTGGCTGCTTTCTCTCCTCTAGCTCTGTTTGTGCTTGTTTATTCTATTTCATTGATGAGAAAGAGATGTTTCATAAAAATTCACGCTTGACCTCGGTTTGAATTCTTATCTATACAGTGTGAACAGCCATTTCTCCCAAAACCAAAATGCATGTTAAAAATTACCTGTAGCTTAGAGTTGGCTTTATTTTTCTCCAAATAATTCAATAAAGCAATGCATGTTTAATGTGTTTCCATTGAAACACATTTTTACTGTTGTGGTTTTTTTATAGTTCTGTTAAATTGCCAGTTACCTGGTGTCTGAACATTCACAAACATACTACTTCATATTTAAAATAATCACGTTGTTCCTTCCTTGGAAAAGTAGCATATGCAACTTTCCTCATTAATAAAATGAAAGAACTCGTATAACATGTTCATTAAACTTATCAGTCAATCGCTGCGTACGAAATTATATTGTCCTTGCTAGTAGGCAAAAATTAAATGACATACATTTCATTAAGTGTTTTCTACTTAAATAATTACCACAGTAAATACTTACTAGGGAATCACAATAATGTTTACCCTTTTCAGAGACTTTATGTCTCTTGTGACTAATTCTTCAAGAACCTTAGACTTTCATTTAATCTTTATCAAAAGACATCTTTATTTTATCAACCTCATGAAAGCTGTAGCCTGTTGCTAGCTAGCTAGCTGTAATCGGAATTACCCACTGCTCAAGGTAATAATTTCTTCTTTGCACATCAGTTTGTTCATTAATAAATGCAGTAGGTGCATTCAAACCAGGAGAGACAGATACTACTTCCTTGACTTCTCAGAAATCTCCACTCTAATGCCTGAGATTGGGCCTGCATGGATGCTCTAGTTCATCATTTGGCAGGAGGCTAATCTGAGCAACTCATGAAGCGTAAGACAAATGCAGTACCTTTGCCTGTAATTGGAGGGTTTATATTCAGAGGACGCAGAATATGTACACAAACACCTCTTCTTATGCTATCCTTTCTCCTTCACTATTAGACTACTGATTTGCTCCTTTCGAACAAGGCCTCCGAAAAGTAGATGGAAGTGGGAGGAGCAGCAGAGTAACACTCTCATTTCTGCTGGCATTTTAATATGGATGAATTGCTCAGATTAGCCACCTGCCAATTGATGAACTTTTGGAAAGAGGTGGCAGAAATGTAGCCCGCATCTGTACAGGCCGAAGTTCAGGCATCGGAATCGAGGTCTCTGAGAAGGCAAGGAAGTAGCCTGAAGACAAGGGCCACTAATGATGTGTGAGCATGAGGAAGGCTTGACACTGAGAATGAACTTCCTCTGTTTCATATTTTGTGTCCAGCTGTTAAGATCATGGGACTTGCCCAGACCTAGGATAAAATAAGTGTGCATTAAGTTTATACATATCCAGAAACATAGCTGTAGAGAAAAATATTGAAAAAAGAGCCAGAGTTGCCATTTATTCTTCCACTTGTCTAAATGATAATTCTCCTATCTGCATTTCATAAATATTTGATTGAGAAAGGTTTTCGTGAACTATTATCTAAAGGGACACGTATAATCTAAACAGTTTCAGAAACCTAAACTGAGCAGCTCGATACAAAATCAAGGCTTAAGCAAGGGAAATTTTTAAATGGGATGACTAAAATAATCAAGTAGTTATGTCTAGGTTAAATAATATTGTAGCTTAAAATTACATATGTAACATATATTTAAATGTGTTACACCTTGCATCTATATACCTTCAAAAATATAAAAGCAACTCTTTCTTTCTGCTTAAATATTTCTAAGAAAATAGAGTATTTCAGGGGCATACATATTTTTTAGGAGGACATATTCACCTTAATTTCTATGATCTTGTGCCAATCTGGGTTTCTATTATATATAAGAACTCCAATTTTTGTCTCTAAAGTATTGATCGTGAAAAGGACTGAGAAACCTAGCCACTACTAAAAGAAAGAAAGAAAGAAAGAAAGAAAGAAAGAAAGAAAGAAAGAAAGAAAGAAAGAAAGAAAGAAAGAAAGAAAGAAAGAAAACCACACACACAAAACAAACAAACAAACCAAGCAAGTCCAGGTGATTACTATGAAAAAAGAAACGAATTCACTGTGGATGTTCCCATTCATCAAACTGACCTCCCAGATTTAGATTTTGGCTTTTAGATTTCCGAGAAGACACTGTAAGTGTGAAACATTATCGCAGCTCTAATGTTCATTAGTTGTGTGATTCTTTGCTAAACCACATAAATACTGCATTGCCTCTTCGCCAAACTAAATCCCGATCCCTGAAAGTTTGTCATGAGGATCAGGCTCCATAACCTAGGAAAGGGACCTCAGAGAGTGCCTGGCCAGAGCAAGGAGCTCTGCTGCACGCTAGTACCGTGGGATTCTTGGGCCTGTGCTTCACCAGTTGTACATGTTTTTGGAGTGACAACACATAGGAGCCAGAAACAAACACAGACCAAATAAACCCATATATTGCAGCATGGCATTTTGGGTAGGAAGTTAAAGGCATTTTAGGTGTTTCAAAAGGGAAAATGTGTGTGATTTCTTTAGGGATAAGGACTGCAGGAAATAGCTTTGGAATTAGGATTTCAAAGAAGGAGGAACTTGGCTATATAGTCGTGAATTATTTATAAAGGCAGAAACTAGAATTGTTATTGTCTTCACTCTCTTTTTAGATCAGAATTCTTAATATTGCAGGGAATCCAGACAAGTGTATGAATTCTTTGGAGATGATTAAAACTGGGGAGTGGAGAAAGGGGAATTATGACATACAAAATTTTACATACAGTTTTAAAGGTTTCTTTGGAATAATTCCCTTCAGCCTTCCCTTATGGAGATAATCCTCTTGACTGTAGACACCAGATTCAAAACCAATAAATTTTTTTATTGCAAAATATATTTCAGATTCCAATACCTTGCACAACACAAGGTACATATTAGTTGTTTGATGAATATTCTGGATCCAAACTAAACTTTTATTCTGATGTTACAGATTTGTAATCTCTTTCCCTCTTCCAAAGCCGTCGTCTCAGCTGTCCTATCAACATCTTCAGGGACAAAAGCTACACACTGCACAGCTCCAGAGCTTTCACAAATACTCCCCAATCTTGATATTGTTTTACCTGGCACCACCATGAGCAATCCCATGAGGTCATTTCTCTTGAATTACAGTCAAAAGAAACAAAATGAAAACCAGCCTTTAAATATATTGTATTTGACTTCTCAGGGAACTCCAAAATGTTAATATTATTCTTGACTTCTGCTTCAATCTAACCGCTGCTTTTATTTTTAGTATTTTTTATGTTGTGGGTGTTACAGGCTGAAAGGAATGTATGGATTTGAAGAAAGCTATCTGACTGACTAACGTGAAAGATCGTGGTTCTCTAGAAAGAAACAGAAGGTTTATATGAAAGTGGTGGCCAGCTCACTCATAAATCTGAATATCAACATTTGGCAAGTTTTTTGGTTCATATGCTTTTGACTTTGTTGTTTTTATTTGTGGTGGTGGTGGTGTGCCACCTCCTCCCATTCTGCTTTTAATAGCAAATTCAGCACAGTTCAAGGCTTTTTTGTGAATTAATGGTTGGCCTCTGAAGGGGGCTGCCTTCCTCTTACCATCTCATCCCAGAATTCTCCTCGGCCTCCATCCTCTTACTTCCTTTGTTCATTTTAATAGGTCTTCCAGGAATGGTGATCATCTTCTTGGGAAGGAACAACTGGTCATATTTTAATAGGTCAGAAAGGAAGTTTGCACAGTTTTTAAAAGCCTGGGAGAGTCTCATTCTGCTATTTCAATAACAATGGCTGTTTGGACATCATTCTCTTTGATTATCATTCTGATACTTAGTCACCTACAATGGTGACCATGAAGCGATCCTACAGGTTGATTTTAGAACATTGGTAGTAGCAGGGAGGAAGGTTAACATATGACAAACCTGATGGTGCAAAGACTAACACCAGTGCATAGACCTTTGCATTATGTCATTATGGTATTTAGATCAAACGAAGCAAAAAAAAAAAATCCCACAACCATAATTCTTACCGAGGACATGTAATTTTTCCTTCTGGGATCACTAGAAATCAAAGAGTATAGTACAGCTAAGTTTTGGAGATATATTATGAGTGTCTGAATTATTCAAAAGCAAGAGAATGAACCGAATGCCCTCTTGAGGCTGTTTATTATGATTTAGTCATGTCTTCAATCTTAAAGAGAATTTTGTAGCTACATTTTTACACCTGATAAGATCAAAAGATGGAGAAGGTAAGTCAGTCGCAGTGTTTGGAATTTAATTCATTTCGGGTGAAATTCACAGCAGGCTAGATCATATGGCCTCAGAGAGGAATGATCCCTTAACAGTGTTTTTATTCCTCCTATACCAAAGGCTTCTCAAACTGCATAAGCAATGACATCATTTAATATAGCACATACGGCAGGCACTATCCCAAATGCCAGAAGAAACTTCTGTTTCATTCTCTATCTAATTTATACAGTCTTATCCCTTACCCAGATATGTGCTTATAAGAAGAAAACACAAGAGCAATTTCTTTAAACTCTTATTCCTGCCTTCACATAACAGGGTTTAAATTAAATTGGCTAAGTTCTATCAGTGAACAACTGCTAGACTTATTCTAAATAATTGAACTGTCTAAAATGTTTATGTTCATTTTCCCTTAGGAAGATATTTTTAACTCAACTGAGTAAAACTATTGATTCACTTTTTTTCATTTTTTTCCCCATTTGCATTGCTTTCTGGGGAGTAGGACGCATGAAACAACTTGTCTCTGACCCTTGAAGTAACCTAAGTGTACACACGATTCCCTTGTTTTAATCGGTTGTCATAACCATGATATACTATTACTGTGTATGGAAATATAAGTCTTAAATAATACTTGTATGAATCATTTCTTCAATGACAACTAAATGTACTTGCTTATTCTTGCTTGTTTTTCACATTTACTATGTCTTATTAAAGTCCTTAACAGTAACTCCTTTTGCTGTAGTTGAAAAACAAATATTTCACCTCCATTGATGTAAAATACATGGGAATTCTCTGAAGCAACAAGTATAAAAAAGAGGAAGGGAGAAAAAACTCAGAAATAATAAAGAGGAAAGAACGATTGCATTTGTTTGCACTTAACAACCTCTTCTTTGATGTTTGTTAAAATTATGCTTCAATACATATTTGTAGCCATGAAAAATTATTACAGTAGTAGTCTGTCGAAGCCTGACTTTATCTTTGCAAGCCACATAATACAAGGACACACATTAGAGAAGATGTCATTATAATAAAAATAAATGGAGTTTGATAGAATTATTTTATTCAACAGATTCATGTAGGATGCATATTTCTAATATGTTCAGTCGATTTGTTTTGGCAGATTAAAGAGCATTCTGTGTTAATTAAAACTGTCAAAATAGTATTAATAAGATTCTGTAAGTAAAACTGTCCGAGGCATGTGTGTACAGTGATTATCGGGATTAAAAAAGCTGCAAGCATTTCATTAGGAAAGAACTAACAGAAAGAGGCAGGGTAAACTTCAGGAAAGGAGGACTGAAGAAGGTTTAAAGTAATTTCTTCCTTTCCCCAGTATTCGTAGATTTCAAATTACTAGTCACAGTTACGAATAACTAAAAAAGAATTAATGTTCTTCATTGAGCTTTGTTTGTAGTCACCACTGGATTAAGGACATTATTGGTTGGTTAACCTCATGTATGTTATTTGAGCTTTGAACAGAGAAAAATATGGAACTGTTAAGGGATCAGAATGCAGGTGTCTTTGAGGTCTCACGATGCAGGATGGAGGCACATTTATTTTTCAGACTGGAACAGCAGCAGAAGATTAAATTCTGCATGATGGAAAAATTAACAAATTATATCTCAAGCGTCAGAAGTGGGTTTGGCTTTACTTCATTCATCTTTGTATATTTCCTAATTAAACCCAGAATTAGGGAAAATACTTAAGTCCGTAAGTATTAAATATTAAATCCTACTTTTGTAATAGCAAATCCTACTTTTGTCCCTTACCAACAGTATTTGCCGGACTTTGCATTTACAGAAACATGTTACATCAGGGAGCCCTCTGCTGGCTTGAAATTACTAAATTTATGAACTTTAGTAATTGAAAACACTAAATTTAATTACTAAACTTATACTAAATTACTAAATTTATACTAAACTTCTATATCCTAAAGACTTTTCAGTTTATAGGTGACATTTGGTAATGGGAAAAAAAAGAGTTTTTATGAATCTTCAAATAGACTTTTAGTATATCAGAATAGTTTAATCGTTTTCTCAGGAAATGATCCATCTCTCTCTTCCACCTCCCTTCTCCCTTCTTGCTTCTCCTTCCCCTTCCCCCTTCCTCCCTTCTCTCCCCTCCTCCCTCCTCCTCTTCTTCCTTCTTCCCTCTTCTCTCTCTCTCTTTCTTCATAGATGGATATGTAAGATAGGTAGATAGACAAGTAGATAGATGATGAATGCACGAATATATGTGAATTTATAGGAGTGACCTAAAATGAGTTTACTAACAGAAATAAACACAGTGGTACTTCAGTATTCCTCGCTAATTGGTTCCAAGAAGAGTGAAGAGTATTAAAAATGATAAGTACCAAAGAAATTGTCTTGGCTGAAAAGGGTCATGAGTCATAAGGCCATGGACACCCGACAAGTTCTAGCTTATGTCTCAAGTGCCAAAAAAATGACCAGTACCAGCACAAATTTTGCACATCAAAATGTGTCGCATACCAAATTCATTGAGTTTCAAAGCAGTGGAGTACCGAGTTATGACTCTAATTCAAAAATGATAAAAACATCCTTTCTTTGCGAAATTCAATTTGCTTTTAGTAAACTCAAAATTTTCCATTCTCTCTTTTCTCTTAGCTTCTTTTATTATGATTATGAACAGTTTTCTTTTAGAAATACAGATATTGCAAGATACAAACTCCTAGGCCTTTCAGTGTGAGCATGTTCTCAGATAGGTGATGTGTTCCTGGGGCCTCGGCACATTAACCAGGCCGCTCTGTGCTTCACCTTCAACCTCGCTAATGTTGAATTAATGTTCCAATCCAGTTTTGTCTTGTCCGGCACTAATAGATGTTGACAGATTGTGTAACTTTTAGTAATGTTATAAATTGATCTTGAATGATACCGTGTAATTTATGCTTACTCTTGACTAGAAAGACTTTAATTCTTCCTCCTTCTTTCTCTCAAGAGAGAAATCACTAAAAATGAGAGTCATCAATTACCTACCACTTGTAATGGAGAGATGCCAACAGGCTTTGCTAGTAATTATGAGGACACTCAGTTTTGCTTATGAACATAAGGACAGTACAGAGCAATTATTCGTTGAGTAGTACTCGATTATCATTGTAATCTAATTTAACCTTTAAAATCCTCTTTAAAATCCTCTGAATTGGATGCTGTTCACACCGTTTTTCAGGAAAGAATTCCAAGACTGAGTGGTTGAATAACTTATGGAGGCCACCAAGCATAATAGGCAGCCAACAATTTTATAATTTCTCTGAAATCCCACATCAAATCCATATTTCTCCATATATCCCATTAGCTATCCAGGGAAAATCTGAGAATTATAGGCAAGATTTTATGTTCACAGTATTGCCCATTCAATTTGATGCTCCTGGGTACAAAACAAAGTTCAAAGGGTAAGTACGTTAATGTCCCAGGCTTGCCATGTGCTTATAAAAAGTCCATTCTTGTACTTGGGTTGTCAATTTTCTCTAGAATTGTCCACCGTTTTAGTGATTTACTTCCTCACCACTTCATTCAGCTAATCGTATTTATTAAAACCGACATAATCATCTCAGGGCCAAGATATTCAGCAATCTGAATCTGTAATTGTGTATCACATGTTTGGTCAATCCCCAGAGCATGTGAACACTCATGATATTTAACATTATCATCTTACATTACTGTTTATTAGCGACTCCTAAATTGCACTTTACCAAAGCTGTATAAACCAATGCTGTGTAATCCTTCAGTGAGCAATGTGCAATGGGACCTATGAGTTGAATTCTTTAATGCTCATTATATGCTTGGACTATACTAAGAAAGCAACAGCATTCAGAACATGAGCTACCTTTCATGGCCCTCGTTTTCTCAGAATTCCAACATAGGTTGAAAAACAGAGAAAACAATTTCACTGTCAAAATCTTCATACACTGTTCAGGCCATGATTCTCACAACTCTGTGGAGGCGGCTGGGTTCCATTGTAAGCTCATCTTACTGAAAGAAAGTGAACAGATTATGACTTGCCTGTTATCAGAGCATTTATTTTTTTAAATCTCACTCCGGTTCTACCACCACTTCAGCTCGACAGCAGAACAATTTACCATCCTCCTTGCCGAAAGACACACGTAGAAAAAAAATTTTTTTTTTTAGCAGAATTAGCACACATTGATGGTTTCTCTTGTGAGTTGGGTCTTCTGAAATTCTATAGCTCTAACACTAATTAAGTCATCATCTTGAACCAGTCCATGCACCCTGTATCTATAAATCATAATAAGTTCATTCTTTAGACGAGTTTTGCTTTTATTTTAGCAGCATCAAACCTACAATAATAACCTGCATATATTTATATTACTGAAGACAGGAAGAAGCAATTTTTGTTGTTACGCTTTAGGAATACATGTGGGTCAATTTTTTTAAATGCCTGATTGAAATACTGGATTTAGTAAATGCAGATGATGCCAATCAGACATCATGGCACACATCTGTAATCCCAGCACTCTGGTAGGGTGAGGCAGGAGGAGCCTAAGTTTGAGCCCAATCTGGGCAATTTAGAGACTTAGTGAGAACCTGTCTCAAAATAAAAATAAATAAAAACACCTGATGATGTAACTCAGCATGCAAGCCCTGAGCTCAATCAGTAATGAAAAACGATATTGAGGCCAGAATATACTTATTTTTCAAATCTATGTTAATGGTACACTACAGGTGAGATAATAAATGTATAATGAAAGAAAGCTCAGGTTGGGGGAAAGTTTAGTGGTAGAGAACTTGCTGCCAATGTGTGCCAGGAAAATGCATGGTATAAGAGAACATTGATTTTAACTTAAAGAAATGATGTTAATTAAGTAAGCGTGGCTGTGTAGATATGTCCCACAAAGAACAGTATCAGTTTAAGTGGCATTATTTTGCATATGTTTTCCAAGAAACTGAGCTTAAAAGTTTAAGAACTAGAGGTAGGTATCAACAAAATGGAACATGAAGACAGATGAAAAAGACAAGGAAAACACGGTCAGAATGTTGTTGCTATGGTCCCAGTATGTTGCTCTGATTTTTCCTTCTTAAATTAGTATTACTAACAGCAGTGTTAAAATACACTGGGTTATATTGGGTAGAGCCTATTTAATACTTCTATTTTCTGCCAAGGTCTCTTACAGTAGTGTGAGAGATATGTGTGCATTGAAGCGAGAACTCCCTTTAACACAAAGATAAATATAGAAGATGTCTATATGTAATGGTTTTGTTCCCCTTCCTGTCTAGACAAAATAAAACTAACGTCTCCCTTTTAGAAAAAGCATATAACACACATTTCAACTTGTTGGTAAAATAATGCTTCCATTGTGACCATCAGTGTCTAAGGTTGGCTAATTCCTTCCAGGCAGGAGGTGTTGGGAGATCATCTAACAATGGCACATGGCAGCCACTTTGTGCACTAGGAAATCTTATTTTGGGTTTTTGATACTCTATGAGATGGGTGAAGTCATTAGGCTGCTAATATCCCTAAAATTGAGAAATACATATTTAAAAACAGTATTGATGCCTTTCCAAGAAATGTTTTGCTTCATATATAGCTTGCATACACTATCCATCAAACCATATTATTTACAGGGTGGGATGAGCTCAGTGATACCAGAGATTTGCATGAAAACTGGAAGAAACATGTATTGAAGCAACATAAGTATGTGTTTCAAAAGTCTGTGCTTATTTTAAGAAGAACGTGTTCAAAGGGGCAGATGTAGCACATGCAACTATGGAAAGCATGTGCACTCTCTGAAATTTAACTTTATTTGGAAGAAAATAGTTCACTTAACTATTACAATTTTTGTGTACACAAACAGAAAGTGAAGCTATACATGTTATCGTGCTGGCTTTCTTAGCTGGAGGACTCTGTAATCAGTGAAAAGATACCAGGTTCTCCTCAGTGTCATTCAATGAACCTCCATCCAGCCACTGGAGCAAAGCCATTTTACTACCTCATCTCCTCAAATGTGGAACATACAGCACTGCGGTCCCTATAAAATGTTTAATAGTGAATGTCAATGGGGCTGGGGATGTAGCTCAGTGGTAGAGCACTTCCCTAGCAAGCGCAAGGCCCAGAGTTCGATCCCTAGCACCCCCTCAAGAAAATAGTGAATGTCAAAAATATCTTTGTTTTGTGATGACATATTTTTGTGGATTATTGTGTGGTGATAAAATAAAGTATTCTTTCTAAACTAAGAAACTTCAAAGAACAATTTCGTAAAACAAAAATATGTCTTCCGACAACATGGAAATTTCTAGTAGAGTCTGCTAAAGTTGGTGCATTTTCTTTAAGACTAGTTGGAAATCCTTTCATAATAATCAAGAAATAGTGACAAAATTTCTCAGGCTTCAAAGCCGTCAGTGATTTTCATTTATTGAAAACCAAGCTGGTGAATGGGCAATACTGATATTTATCGTAGATAAAGGGAAGGACTGAACAAAATAAGCAATAAGAGATGAAAAATCATGTGAGATTTAACTCTGAAATCCTGTAATTAAACTGAAGAATACCTTCTTTTGTGAGGATTAAAAAACACATACATTATAAAACGACTATTTTTAAAGGTATAAGTTTACATTTTACACTGAAAGGAATAAAATCGAAAAAGCCTAAAGTTTGCATCATCTAGAGTTGGTAAAGCACTAAAAAAGTAATAAAGACAAATTACTGGATACTTTTGTTTGAGAAATATTTGTGAATGAAGTTATTCTGAATGAAAATTCAAGATAGATGATAAGTACTGTTTTAGTTATTTTCTTATCTCTTTCAATAAGACAATACCATCCACTTGCTGTCTTTTTCTAGGCTTGGTTTTTGGTACAGGAAAGACAATATTTTCTAAATAAAAGTGCACAGACAAAAGTCAATTGCAAGTGTCAACTCTTTTGAATGTATTAACCACAAGATGAAAGGCTGAATAAAAATAAAGATCATTTCATATGAAAATTCAAAATAATGAGGCATGTTGGAAATAGCTTTGGAAAAATACCATTGAAGAACTGTAAGAAATAGAAGTGAAAAAGAAAAAGAAATAGAAGTGACTAAGAAACTGATTCAAGTAGTATTTATCAAAAACAATTGCTTTGTCTATGTTATTTTAATATTCCAAAACTCAGATAATCAATGCAAAGTGTTTTTTTATTTTTTGTTTTGGTTAGATGATTTTATTATGTTTACTTTTTAAAGAATTTTATTTTCAGTGACAGTTTTGACCGTATTATTGTAAACATCAACTAATATATTAAAACAGATTTCTGGTAAAAAGCACAATTGTGTGCATGTGTGTGTATGTGAGAGAGAGACAGACAGAGAGAGTGAGAGGAATCGAGAGAGAAATGCATTTAGTTTATAATTTAAATAAACCCTTTGTAACCTCTTCATAAGTATCTTAAATAACATTCTTTGTGTTCTTTAACACTAATAGATGTGTCTATGTTGAAATGACAGGTGAAGAATTAAGTACTTATTACATATCTAAACATGAGTTTAGAAAGTGAAAGAATTAATGAGTTCATGACTTAAAAACCTTTACTTAATGATAAAAATTGATGTACTCTACTGAAAGTATTGAAAGATGATCACTGATCATTCAGATGGGAAGAGGAACATTGATCATTGATCAATTTCAAGAATCCACTAAATTTGGTGAAGACTTACTCTATAGCTCTTAGTTATAAGACATTTAATTATTTATTCATGAAAACACATTTGATGGAACCTCGTGCTGAACAGTCTGACATTCAGTCTCATTTGTGGTTTGTGACTGGGGCAGCCTTTCTCACTCTGCAGGCTGAGGTGAGTTTTGTTGAAACACCTGCTCCTCCCACGGCCTCCTTGCAGACTTCAGGAATCTGCACCTCAGAGAAGGGTTCTTATGGTTACTCATATCAGAGAAACAACTTGATGTGTACTCATGAGTGTCTGATTTATTTTGCTTAACAGTGTGTTCTCAAAGTACATCCATTTACCTACAAAGGTCTCTAGCTTATCCTTTTTATGGCAGAGTAGTACTCTACTGTATAGAAAAACCACAAAGAGGTGTAATAGATATTATATAAAGTGAAGATAATAATGAAAAGAGAGGAGAACTAGAAAGGGGGAGGGGGAAGAAAGAAGGGAAAAAGGAAAGAAAGAGGAAAGGGGAAAAATAGGAAAATATAAATAAACCTGCTCTAAATAGGGAAGCGGGGAACAGAAGGGAGGGGTGGGGAAAAGGGGGGAAAACCAAGATGCATCATGTACAGGTACAAAATAACCATGATGAATGTGAACATTATGTATACAATGTACCAATACATGTTCTTGGTTAAAAAAATACAATAAAATAAAAAATAAAAAAAGAAGAAGGGTTCTGGTGTCTGCACAGAGAAATGGCTCCCCCGAGGGATTATTCACAGCCTAGCAATCTGTACGAGTCCCTGTTGCAAAGGGGAGGGAAAGAGAGTTCCTACATCCTCTAGGCTTCTGGTAACCAGAGGCTTCCTCTTTACTGAAACCTTATTTCCCCTCTATCAAAAATTCTACCTCAGTATCTTTAAAATATGATTTTTGTATGATATCTTGAGTCACAGTCCTTGAGACCACTTTTAAACTATTTAAACTAACTCCTCTCCCAAAAAATGGCTGAAATGGTAACGTGTGTAGCAAATAATTGAGATTCTTTTTTTAATTTTATTTTAATGGTAAATTTTAGATATACATAATGGTAACATTCAATTTAGGGAATTTGTGCCTGTATATAGTATATCTTGCTGCTTCTTTTTTTCCCATTCTCCTTCCCTCCCTTCAACCTTTCCTCTCTCCTTATTTACAAAACTTTGTTTCTATTTTTTCCTTCTATTCTTTTTTCTTGTCTCTCTGTTCCTTTCGCCCTCCCCCCTCCCTTGTTTCCCTTCCCATCTGAACAGTTTCTTCCCTTTCCCAATAAAGTACATTTTAGTCCTTATTTACACTTTCAGTTTCTCACACAAGAGAAACAATGTGGTATTTAAACATGTGTGTCCAATTTATTTCACTTAAAAGTATGGTCTCAAGGTGTATGCATTTACCTCAAATGTCTCAAGTTTATTGTTCTTTGTGGCAGAGTAGTACTCTGCTATATTAAAAACAAACAAAAACACATCTTCTTTATCCATTCATCAGCTAATGGGCATTTGGGCTGTTTCCAAGATTTAGCTGTTACAAACTGTGCTGCGATAAACATAGGTGTGCATATATCACTGCAATATGATGTTCTTAATTCTTTCGGGAAGATAGCCAGAATGGGAATAGCTGGGTCAAATGTAACCTCTAGATTTAGTTTTTTGGGGCATGTCCACACCGATTTGCACAATGGTTGGACCAGTCTACATTCCCACCAACAGTGGAGAAGGGTTCCTTTTTCTCCACAGCCCCTCCAGCATTTGTTATTGGCTGATTTGTTGAGAATAGCCATTCTTTCTGGAGTGAGGTGGAATCTCGGTGTTGTTTTAATTTGCATCTCTCGAATGGCAAGTGATATTGAACATTTTTTCATGTTTATTGGCCATTTCTACTTCTTCATCTGAGAAGTGTCTATTCATTTCAGCTGCTATTTTCCTGGGTCGTAGAAAACATAATGTACATATTACTTTTACTGTCTTACGTGAATTATTTGCTGTCTGACAGAGAAAGTGGCTGAGGCATCTTTAGAACATGAGTCTCATAAGCAATCTGGTTGTCTGTTACCTTGGGAACTTTGTAGAAAAATGGAAGCCCTTGTGGGGGATGGTGGTATATGCCTCGAACTGCAGCTACTCAGAAAGCTGACACAGGAGATTCACTATTTCAAAGATGGCTTATATCAAAAACAAGAACCAGAACCCAGCAAACTAACGGGAGGCCGGGAGCAGATTATGTCAGTTGTCCCTCATGACTCTTGACTGTTATGAGCAGTTAATCCAAATTACTTCTATATTTCGAAGTAGTAGAACCACATTTATTTTGTGATCAAATTTGGACTTTTTCAATAATGTATTAGTGATGAATTATTGAGTATTCCATAATATGTTTATTAGAATCAAGTCAATGGGGAGAATCAGAGAGAAGGCAAGAGACATAGGAAATTGTAATGCAAAAATTAAACTTTCCTTCACCAATTTAAGGATCATAGAAAAATTTATAAATTTTAATTCCTGTTTTTCAGATATACCTCACTTTATAATGTCTGTTGTCCTTTCTTTGCTTCGTAGACTTTGTTCTTTCACTTTTATTTGTTTTACGCCCCTTATTCTTTCTACTAGAGTTAAGGAAGTTTTATAGGGGGCCTTGGGAACAGGTCAGTGATAGAGCACTTGCCAAGCATGCAGGAGGCCCTGGGTTTGATCCCCAGCATCCAGAAAAAAGTTTCATATAAAGTGTGGTCCAGTTTATCTCCTGTGTGCTTGTTATGTTCACTAGAGTTTTGACTAAATAATAACTCTTTGGCCTTTTGTTCACTTGTTTGGAGTAAAAAGCTCAGGTAGCTCCTTAATGAGCATTTCCTCTGCTACTAAGAATAAACAGCTGTTCACTGCATAAACAGTGCCCAGAAATCTAGAGAACACAGACTTCACAAACAAGTCGGCCACTTCAGGGCCTCTGAACATACAGATCTGTGGAGCGTCAGGTTGAGGCAGGAGATTAGGGATGTGGCAAAGTGGCTGGGCAAGTGGGCCCGTTCTGTTAATCACAGGGATCCAAGACACACGTGCAGAAAAGTTTCCAAGCCCTGCACCTGGTACCAATCAGCAAGTGCTATCTTTAGTTCGTCTGGGAAAAGCTCAAGCATGTTTTTGCTAGGTTGGCCTGGATCTGACATCTAATGGCCAAAAAGATGGTGGCCATTACCCTTGAGTCAGCTGTGAGCCTTTTCACCAGCCTGCTCTGCAGAGTGTGGAGTGTTCTTCTTTTCCTACTTTTAGGTGGCCTGCACTCACTCTGCAGAGCACTCTTTCTCCAACTTTTAATGTCTTTAATAAATGTAAAATCTCACTACCCTTTCAGCGTTTCCTATCTAATTCTTTGTTCAGGACAACAAGACCGTGGAAAAGGGCCCTGGAAGTAGTTTGCAGCACCCTGAGACACAGGTAACAGAGTAGCAAGAACAGTGGGTAAAAGATGTTCCCAGAACATAAAATGAAATTGCTTAATGCCTCAGGAAAATATTAAGAGTTTAATTGTTCATTAAATATGAATTGTAAAAAAATTTACTTAGGGAGTAGTATAAATTTTTTATAAATGTAATTTATCAGTTTAAAATGCTTATCTCCCTGTGCTGGAATATACAAGATCAAGATCAAAGGCATAATCAGCATTATTTTAATGTGCTGTTAATCAAAATTTGCTACCACAACTCTGTCACCATGAGATTCCAAAAAAAGCAGTGTGAAAGGACGGAAGTGCTGTGGATATTACTGATGAGAGAGCGAGGATGTTATCCCTAAATATTTATTGGGTGATTTAAATTCATCCAGCATGGTTGCAGCACAAAGTTGAATTTTCTTTCCAGGTCTGTAATGAATTGGAGCCTTTGAAATTTTTATAACATGATATATTAGTTTCCTAAGTCATTGGGAAAGAAAAATAAATTCTAAAGAAATGTCAAATCAGTTGCCATTTTTCAGAGATCTTGCAACCCCCTATTTGAAAATCCCATTAATAATCAAGTCTGTTTTCTCGTGGTAGTTTTTATCACTCTAGGATCACTCTCCTAATTTCTCAAAAACTTTAAATGGTGACTCTCTCTCTCACCCTCTCCAATATTCCTTTTGTCAAAATTCTCAGGAATTCTGTGTCCACATAAATGCTCTTCCTAGTAGCCTGGCATCTCGTCTCTACGATGTTCCTGCCCCAGTGACTGTCATCCATGTTGCATTAGGCAAATCGCCATCCCAAAAAAAGAGCAATCCTGCTATAGCCCGTCAACCCCAAACATCCTATTGTATTCTCTTACCATGAAATCCTGTCCTTCCAGATCACTCCCCTTTGGGTTATGACACCATTTACCATCTGAGACATTGCTAGCACTTTTTCATTGTCTGTTCCTTCCTCATGTATTTACTTACTTCATACATAGTTAAATTTTAAGGTCAATGATTACATTTCTCTTTCAGTCTTTCTACATTACAATTCAGGTTTAACCCAACTTCATTATCTCCTTTGTCTATATCCATGTTTCTGAATATAGCTAAAGAAAAACTTAAAACTACTCCCATCTATTCACAATTACTACCTCAAATGAGCTCTTTATTCTGTCTGATAATCATTCTAAACTTCTTACCTCTTAATCACTCTCCATCCTCCCAACCAACTGGCTCACAATCCCCAAACCCTCCATAAATTCTTGGGCTTGGTTGATAACCTTGTTCCTATGTCACTGCATTGAGAAAAGAATTTAAAAAGGAGAAGAACTTATCCACCAAAGGGAACTTCACCTTCCTCGCACCATCATCTGAAACTCTTCTGTTGGTCAGCAACCACCCGCACTGGGGGACTCATCTAACTCTGAACTTCACTCCCAGCTTCCGTCCATCGTCCATCGTGGGCTGTTTGGCGATGGCTTCCAAAATTCTCAGCTCTTCTCTATCTATGACATCATTTTAGTTGATATAGATCCTGTTACTTTCCTCCTAGTTTAAGAAAGCTGTTTCTTCATTCCTTCTCTACTTCCAGCGGTCCCTATTTGTCTCCATCACTTAACCTCAAATTTTCTCCATGCAGTTGCATATAATCAAGTAGAAGTTTCTAACTTGTCACATTTTCCTTGGCTCCACCTTCCACTGACACTGTGCTTATCAGTGTCAGCGTGGGTCCAACACTAATCCCCAGAGTCAGCTCACAGCCTTTACCCGGCTCGGCAACAGCATCTGAATGGTCACCTCTCTTCCCTCCTTGGTACACTTCCTGACTTTTGTTCACAGAACACCACACTCATCTGTTCTTAGTAAGTTGTACGTAATAACTCATTTATTCCTTACAGGAATTTCATGAGGTGGAAAGCATTGCCCTCATTTTTGAGCTTAGAAAAGTAAATGTGAGATTAAGCAATTTATTTACAGCCATACAACAGGTAATGACACTAGTTTGAGCCTGGGAGGTCTGATTCCAAAATCCATTCTGTTGCCCTCAGTAGCTGTTGAGCATCCAAATGGCATGTTCCAGGTGGTGACAATGGTGCTTCTGTTGTCCCCTCCCATCAACAGTGTGCACACCACATACACACACCCACCCACACACACACACACACACACACACACACAATCTTCCCCCAAGAGTTCTCATTATTTTTCTCCTTGTACCATAATCAACATGCTACCAATTTACTTGACTTACTTTGGTTTTTTTGTATTTATTTTGTTTTCTTCACTGAGTCCGTAAGAGAAAGAATTTGTTGTTTTTTATGCTGCTCTTTCTCTGGATCCTCAATAATGACTGGCACATGGGAGGTACTCAATAAATATTAATGTGCTTCTTCATCCTTCAAGACTGTAAATACAACCCAAGGAAAAACAACCTCTTTCAGTCTCAGTTTTGGATGGCCCCCCGTGTCATGGTTGCCAACTAATCCCGAATTCAAAGGGAGACTGTAGAAACCCATGGGGACAGATATTCTCTAAAATGAATCCTAAGATCCTTGACTGCTCACACAGATTCGAGAGTTTAGAAGACAAAGATGATGGTGAGAATTTCTGTAGAGAGCTTGGTGATGTGAAGGGCTAGCTGCAACTCCTTCCACAAAGGGAAAGCGAGTGGCTCTTTCCTCTTCAGAGTCCAATAACGAGCTTTCTCTTCATTCTCTGAAGTCTGTGTCTTGCCCTGTGGACTCCCGCTCCTCCCAACCTGTCCAAGCTAGTGGCCAGTGACGGCATAACCATGCTCAGAAGAGGCCCATCTGCAAGGTCTCCATGCACTACCGTGGGGCAGGGAGTGTGTGAGCTGAAAAAGCATCTGGGGCAGCAGATGGAAAGCTGCTTGCTGGTATGTGAGTACAGCCTGAACCTGCTCCTGCTGGGGAGGCAGCCCCCTCAAGGAATCCATTAGACAGCTTTAAACACCACTATGGCAAGAACAACCTGAAATCAGAGGCAGCCAGGGCCACCTTTCTTAACTCTTCTCCCTCTCTGTTTTTAACCTCAACTGGGCTCTGACCTTGAGGAGACACAGACGATGTGACAGAGTAAAAAAAATCAACAAATCAGTGCAAAATCTCCAATTCTCAATCAATCAATCAATCAATCTCTCTTTCCCCCTCTCCACCTCATGCACATAATTATTCACTACATACTTCCCACCTGCAGCTGACAAATTCACTAGATGGGAGCTGGAAAGGGTTGGCTCCTAACTTTAATAGAGTGTGTTTTTCAAATATAGGTATTGGCATATTAATTTCTAAATCGAGTGTATTAGTAATAAGATGGTGGTGACTCAAAGAATTTTATTATCCAACAGTAATCACGTAAAATAAGAATGTTGCCTAAGATGTCATCCAAAGGCAAAGTAATAGCTCTCTAGAGAGGACAGAGAAAACAAAAGGTTGTTTTCTTTGCTTATCTGTGAGTCCTGGTTTTTCAGCACACTGGTCTCATATTCCAATATGCAAGCACAGAATAACTCCTTACAGAAAGTATTCGACAGTTACAGGATGTGATGTTTAAGCTTTATGGAGAATAAATGACATGTCCTAACTTTGAAAATAAATGAAGTATTTGTGGATACTCTTACAAAACAATAACATTTAAGAATAATTATATAAAATCATTAACATGAAATTGCTGTCCTGAGACTTCTGGCTAAGATTTTTTTTTTTTTTTTTTGGTTAAAATCACTTTATAGATGACTTTCATGGCTAGCAGTGTGGGAAAGGTAAATAGCTCTAAATTAAGTTTCTTCTCCACTTTTGAAAGACTCAAAAGGAAATAAGACGAATCAAGAAATTCATTCTTTCTCTCCAATTTTTCCTTTTCCCATATGAGCAAAGCCTGGAAGTGCGCAGACACATTCGGGAATGTTTCCACTGTGTGGGAGAAACATCTGCAGAGCGCGCCATGGACCACCAGAAGTGGAGTGAGAAGGAAGCATGTGGGGGCGGAGGCGGCAGACAATGAAAGAAAAACTGGGAGCTGCTTGGGACCAAATGTCCAGCTGAATTGCCTAACCTTCAGTTTACCTTTTGCATTATATAAGAAGTCCACAACCATAACATTCATGTTAAAAACAATTTTCAACAATGATGATGAAATAGAGTTCACAGCATGCTTTTAGAATTTTTTCCCCCTGTGAGTATGGGAAACATAGTTCGTGCACAGCCCTCATAGAGCCTCGCTGGGTGGTTTTCATGGGTTTCTGCCTGTTCGGCTTCAACAGTCATTTATTAATCTGGCTATGTGAAAGACCAGGAGCTATAGTCATCTTCTCAAACCAGAGGGAAGCACAGCAAAGACAGATGGATTCATTGTAAAGTATTGGGGGCAAAAAAGGGCCCTGGAAATGCAAATGATTATAATTAGAAAGTAATATGTGACTACTGAAGAAACATTTGAAAGAATAATGTGGTCTAGAGAAACAATCCTGCAATCTGCATTCAATCAAAACTGACCAAAAATGCTTGCAGTGATCCTTTGTATTGTGTGGAGCCAAATGCTTTCTGGAACTCATGAAGAAAGCCTACAAAGTGGAATATTACCAACGGAATATTAGTGAAACAATAACCAGCCTTAGAGTTGACTTTTCCAATGAAGAGGAAAGGTAGTGGCCAAGGTATCAAGAGTGAAAAGAGTATCTGTGTACCTGTGAAATGCTTGTGGGTGTGCTTTATTTTATGAGTACATTTGTTTTAGTCTCCAGCATTTGGGATTGGATATTCTGCCTACCAGACAATTTATGTATGAGGACAATTAAAATTCAGTATACAGAGTTCTGAAAATCATATGGGGCAGAGCTATACTTAGAAAATTGGACAAGAAGAAAGAATACTATGGACTGTTGGAACCTGCATAATTAATTTTGACTCTGAGCCAGTTTAATAAATCTCTTATGTGCAGTGGTACTGAAATTCTATTAACCTTATTCTCATTGACTATAAGATAGAAATTCTTCACAGATTGTAGTTTTTGCAACTTCCCTTTGGTTCAGCGAATTAGTGAGCCAGGATTTTGGGCTCCGCTCTTCAAAAACAAAAGCTCTAACCCTGGTTATGATTAAGTTGCAAAGATATCATCTGCTTTAACCCCTACTGGTCACACCTGGCATCCTTGAGCAGGGCAGCCTCCTTGCTATGCCAACTGGCAGTTGTAGTTAGAAGCCCTGCCATCTACTACGAAGACCTGCTGCTTATTCAGGAAATGGATATGCGAAGTGTCCAGGTTAGAAGATACTAATTCATGCTCAAGTATCCAAGTCCTCATTTAACTATGTGCCAGAAGAGTTTGTTCAACAAAATATTTTAAAGTTATAATGAAATTGGGGGCTGGGGATTTATCTCAGTGGTTAGAGTGCCTGCCTTGCAAGCACAAGGCCCTGAGTTCGAGCCTGGGCACCAAAAAAAAAAAAAAAAAAAAAAAATTAGAATGAAATTGGGACTAACCCAATGTGTTTCCTGGCAAAATCAAGCAGACAAATGAAAAGGGCAGTAAACAACTACCTTAGATTTTCTAAACCAAAAGTGTTATACCTTTACATCTATATTTTCCTGAAGAAGGACCAGATACAATTACAGTCAATATTCAATCAAAAGTGGAACATTGAGGATTAACAGTAAATGTTGTCCTCTTTAAATTTTTATAAAAGAAGTATCTTTCGTGAATTTGGGCCTTATAGAAATAGCTTTTCTTTGTATTCCGGGAGAAGTATAAAAATAGATTTCTGTTTTATCAATGCATAGTAGAAAATGTACTTGCACAACAAAACAATTCATTTGTAGCCCTTTTTCTAAATAAGCTTGTGTGATTGCTTTTTATTTCTTCCATTATTTCTTCCTTTCTTTTTCTCTGTCTCCTGTTTATTCTAAGACAGACGTCATTCTAAGTTCTTTTAAATTTCTAAAAATTCAAATATGGACTGTAGTATTAGAAAATTAGTTTCGAGACCATTGGTACAGATTAAGTACATGAAATTTGTAAAAATATTCAGATTGGTGGAGATGAGGAAAGTAAATGAAATTAAAGTGTGTTTCTGAAGGAAGTATTATTTTTAATTATTTTAAGCTATTTATTAACACATGCTGGATTTCCTGCCTAATTAAAATGTGCTCGACAATAGCAATCACACTAGAGGAAACTGCTTTCATAGGAGCAGCTATCCAATTTTGTGAGTTTAATAAACTGAAATTATTAAAATCCCTGTTGTGTTTGTTGAGCTCCTCAACAGAGGAATGAAAAAGAATTGGTTCTATATAATTTTTCATTTGAATGCAACTGTTTGATACTAAAAGGTCTAATTTGTTCTAATCTAACTGCAATTTGGTCACAAAATAGCTAATAAGTGCTACAGAATGTTAATTCTTTCCCATGTGCATTAACTCATGAATCATCCATTGACTCTATTAAGTGACTAGTATCTCCATTTTATGATTCAGAAAATTGAGCCTTTGAGAGAGTAAACAACTTTCAAACACATAGTCATGTGGTAGCTAAATGTAAGAATCTGAAGGAAAACAGTGTGTGAACCTAGAATCTAGTGAATTGAAAGCCAAGAACAAGATCTAGGTGAATCAAGGTGTTGGAGGATGGTATTGGTTAAAAAAAAATCAGGAAAAATGTTGGCAAATAATATATTGCATAGTGGAAATTGAAGCTCAGAATGTTATGACAGGTACTTACAATGAGTTCTGTACTTGGAAACTTCAGACACCCCATACATTGTTCCTTTTCATTTCACAGAATAACAGAAGATGAATATTGGCTAAGATCCATTTCCCTGGAATTTCTTCCCATCGTGTGGGTTTTGGAAATGAGGAACTTTTATTTTTTTCTAACGTTAAAAAGAAACAAGGAAAATACGTAAGTACAATAAAATAGATAACATAAAGGTGTATCCTCCTCAATTGTTAATATATGGGATTGTGATGAAAGCAATTTGAGTATATTTGAACACAAAAGGTATGTTTTCCAATACTTAAGTAAATTTTATTGTGGTAAAAAATATATATATCACAAATTTTTAGCATTTTAACCATTTTTAAGTGCATGGTACAGTGACATTAAGTATATTATTTCATGCTAAAAACTTCTCTTCATTTAGTATGAACTGTCAGGAGACTCAAGTGGAAAGATGCAGGAAGAACTATCAGGTTATAGGAGGAAGCCATATATATGAAACACGAGCACCTTAGACAAACTCATAAAAACAAGAACAACAAAAATAGCTGCATTCAGACACATCACTATGAGATTTCCTAGCACTGTTTCCATAAAGAAAGCTGGTCATACGGCAGGTGGTTCTCAGATTTCTCCTGAGCAATACTCCACAGGAAGACAACATGGCAAAGCCTTCGAAGGTCCCAGGGAAAATGAAATCTAACCTAGAACCCTGTAGCAGCTCATCTATTTATAGAGTATCTAGATAAGATTTAATCGTGCAATAACTTGAAGCTTTCACTGGAAAATTCCTCTCTTAATGAGTTATTAGAGACAATGGCGAAAAGAAAACTAAAACTTAAGAATAAAATAGATGGTCTAGGAAAGAGTTGATTCAAGTCCTTCAAGAAAAAAAGCAGTACCACCATGTGCTGAAATAACACTCAGCCCTACTAGCCAAGAAAGAACCAAGAATGAAGTCTGCAGATGGAGAAGAGGCAAAAGACTAGAATACATTAAACAGATAATATGATTAAGCACTTGGAAGTAATTGGAGATTTGTGGATCATAGAAATGGAAATCAATTTTCATTTGTGCCCCAAATATTTTCTATTGAGAGACACAGGAATGGCCATTGGGCGCATAAACGCATGAGATACCATTGTATCATGAACAGTTTTCACCTCTTGGAATCCACTCATAGAAATACAACCACAGCTGTTGAACAGAATCCTGTGGTTAACCTTAAATTGTAATGCTGCAGGTTCTGAAGGCAAGCAGGGATTAGAAAGGAAGGTGGAAGTTCCAACTCTTTCATGGAGTAGAATCAAGACATTATTCATGGCAAATGGCTATAGATGGCGAAGAAACATGGGGGCTTAAGAAAGTCTTCTGAAGGCAGACAAATGGAGGTATAGCAGATGGGAGAGGTGAGACAATTACTCTTATAAAAATAAATCAATAGACAATATCTACATTTTATAAACCAAGAATGTTATAAAAGTTTTTTGAGACTATGTTACAAGCAAATATAAACAAAACAAGAAAATGGTAAGAGGATTTTTGTTTCTGAAGAGTAGAACTATTGGTGGACAGGGAGATATTTTTCAAGCAATGCATTTCCATAACAATGAAAGCAACTATCTGGACATGAGGGAGCATACCTGTAATTCAAGCACCCTGGAAGCTGAGACAGGAGGATCACAAGATTTTGCCCAGTCAACGTAGTGGCTTAGCAAGACTCTGTCTGAAAATAACACATAAAAAATGGGCTGGAGATGTAGCTCAGTGACAAGGTCCTGGGTTCAATCGCCTTTACCCTGTCCCCAGAAAAGTTTTTAATTAGCAGGAAAGTAAAGATCAGGATTAAGGGGTTTATACAAACCAGCAAGCTACAAAAAGCACATTTTCCTTTCTTTTCATTAACTCAAATATCAACTTTTTTTGGCACATGTCAAAGACATAGCTCTCATCTCATTAAAAGAAATGAGTCTACTGATTTTTATTTTGGGAGTGAGTGGATAGATTCTCTCCTCTTTAAAAGTAATCTAGATCCTACAAAATGTTCCTAAATCCTAGATTTTCTCCCCTGATTTTAAGCTTATTTTATGTGCATTATCTTTCAGGGTTAATGAGGTGTTTTTACAAATTCCTTCATAACAAATCTACCTCCCAAGTATGAACTATCCAGTTGTGACAGATTAAACAATGTATCTTGTTCACATGGTTAATCATTGATAAGTAATAAGAAACCATGTCTCTAACTCTTGACCCAAGAGAGGATTGCCTAGATTTTGTTTAGGTATATATGGCATTAGGCAGATCCTAGAAAAAGATTTACTTCTAGTAACATTAAAATTGTTCTCTCAAGGGTACAACGTTCAGCTATAAGAGGAATAATTTGGTGATTTTTCATTGATATAGTTAGTAATATTATATTGTTTAGTTGAAATTTGCTTAAATGTCCTCTTCGTGTCTACATTTTCATACACACACACACACACACACACACACACACATGATGATGCATAACTATGTTTAATAAAAGATGTGTTAATTTAATTTTGTACTCATTACACAGCATACTCGAGGGATCATGTAGGGCACCTCAGACACACGCATGTTTTATTTGTCCATTACATTGTAGTGAAGGTAAAAACTTTGCCCTCACATTGTATTTTGCCTCAATACCGGAAAACACAGATAGTGAGACTTGTTCTTTTGCACCATTTCTGATGGCAGATAAGAAACATCCCTTCACATACTCACTTCCGATCCTGAAATATCAGTACATTAAATGCTCCTGACAAAAAAAAAAAAAAAGAGTCCATAGCAAATGGGAAACTTGCGTGTGGTTTGTCCCCTAGTCCCTGGATTCTAGGCCTCATCGCTGCAGAGAGAACTGAGTAGAAGTGAAGCCTGAAGAAAAACATAGTGCACTTGTTTACTGTATCGTGCTTCTACCAGAGGGAAAGAAAATGTACCTGATAAATGTGCAAGATTTTGTTTTCATTTTGCTATTAGTAAATTAGGTATGTTTAAGTATTAAAGTAGAAACTGAAACGGGGTAAACTTAGATCAGTTCAATGGTAATCAATGAAAGAACATGGCAGGCATAATGGAAGTTTTGGTTTTTGTTCCTCTGAAGACCATGACAAAGACATTATTCCTTCTTTATCACCTTGGTTTAGAAGGTCACTGCATCGGCTCCAGGAACTACAGGCCACACGAAAGTGTGGCAGGGCTCAACGCACACTGAGGAAGCAGGATTAAATTTCAGAGTAAATAGCCTTCTCATTTTAAACAGGGTTCTACACTTTCAATTCTTTTCAGAATTGCATATGTTGTTGATGAATTAATTTGAAAAAAATCTAGTGGTAGTTATTCTAAATATGATGCTTTATTTGTAGTAAGTTTAAAATTTCATGATAGAGAAAATGGAGAGGATTACAAGGGCTAGTTCTGTTGTTAATTAAATATATAAATATACATATACAGTACCTCTCTCTCGCTCTCTCTTCGTCTCTCTCTCTCTCTATGTACAGATAGATAGATAGATAGATAGATAGATAAAGAAAGAATTTGAAAGATTAAAATGCCATGTGAAAATACATAAACTCCTGTTTTTAACTATAAAATCATTTGTTAAATCGATATTGGGAAGTGGAAATCAAAGATGTGGTATTAGGTTTTACAATAGGAAACAGAGAATAAAATAGTCACAAACAGTAAAGAAAATGATTATCCAGAAAACTTCAGATGTTTCCATATCAGTTTTTTCCATTTTAAGCATAAGAACCCCTACAATATAGTTACATTATACGACTGGCTCTTTTCTTTTTTGCTACTGACATCTATTGGAAAACAGAAGAATATGTTTTTATTTATTTTACAGAGACAAATAAAAACTAATCAAATTTTAATCCCCAATTCCAGTTTAAAAAGTCTGCGTGTAAAAGAAATTAACCATTGTTAATAAGACCCTTCTCTAATCGTTCTAAAACACATTTGGATGGATTTTCAATCTTAATCTCTTTTTAAGTCAGTGGTTTTTATTGTAAATATAACTGAATATCCATTAGAACTCACACAATGTAGATAATGTGCTCATGATTCAAACTAATAATTGAACATTACGTAGTGAAGGAGTAAATTTTGGCATAAATTCAAATTTTCCTTGTCAGAGTCTCTGGAGAATTTTCTTCTTATCACTGGGATCATTAACATATAAAGGAAAGAAAGTTTTCTGAAATAATTTGATTGATTAAACCTGTGAATGTCCTTTTGAGACTATTTTTGGAATGTTTCAATGAAGTTCCAAACTTATTTGCTACTTGGACAAAATTATTTGTGCTCACTAAAGCATTTAGGTTACTGCAGGTAGAGCATTCCTAATCCCAAAATATGAAATCTGAAATGCTATTAAATTCACAACTTTTTGAGTACTTCATGATGCTACAAGTAGAAAACTCCAAATCCATCTTTGTATGATGAGTTGTGGTCAAAATATAGGTGAACCAAAAGTGTGTTAAATATCCTTCGGGATATGTGTATAAGGTGTGTATAAAATATGAATGAATGTTGTGTTTAGACTTGGGTTCCACAACCCAGATTTCTCATTATAAATTCCATATTGATTTGAATTGGAAACCCTATCAAAGATCCCATCTATTTTCTGAGCTTCTACAAATAGAAGAACATCATGCATGTGATAAGAATATACTTTTCCTGAAATTCAACTTCTTTTCTTTTTTGATTAAAATTCAATTTTAAATTGCAAGCATATACAGTACTTATATGATTACATTATAAGTATAAATAATATAGGAGAGAAAAAAATGTTAGTTCTTGTCTCACCTCTCCCAATGTACTCCCCCCTTCTCCCAGGTAAAATTGTTAACTTCGTTTTTCTGGTCTTTATGTTTTTATATATCTATGAAGGTATATACACAAAAGTTATGGCACATATTTTATATACTTATCTATACACATCTATATATTGGAAGGAATATTAATTTTAGAAAATCAAGGTATAGTTAGAAGTACCAAAAATATAAAAAAGTAGTAATAATCCCCTAAATGGTACTATCAGGAAATATTTATACACACTATTTTACAAACATGATTTCAGATTTCTCATATATATAAACATAATTATAAGTAAAACAGATAAAATAGGATTATGTTATTCATGTTCTTTTAAATTTTAAATATATTAAATTTAATATGAAATTTCCAGAATTAAAAATTTGGTTTAAAGCCAAAAAAAAAAAAGAGAGAATGACTTTAAATAAAGGTCTCTATACCCTAAAATACATTATTTCTTAAAAAAATTTTCCCACTAAACCCAAGAAGGAAATAGGATGATAATATAAAAGAAAGAAGAATGAAACAATTTTTCCTTAAACTATATTTTCAAAATTATACAGTATCTATTTCCTCTTTACTATGTAAATTAAGAAAATTCATTTACTCTGAATTTCCACTTTTTTATCAGATGTATCAGTTTTACATGGCATTGTAATCATAAGTATTACAAATAATACTTTCATATTTATCTATTTTGTGTTTTTCTTTCTATATTTTTATTCACAGTCTTGTGCTCTTCATTCAGTTTAATTCCGAATCTTATAGATGATCTGTGGTCCAGACACATGGCTTAATTTGAACTTTTCTTAGATGGCCTATCTTCTACTCATATAACTGTAAGAAATCAATGTGGTTTTAAAATTTTTTAGAGTCAATACCATATAAAAGGCCAACAGATAGACAATTTATTCCCTAAGAGTAGATGACATTTTCTCTCTTCTTAGAAACAAGATATATCATGCTGTTTCATTGATTTTGCTTTTGTTTTTAAGAACTCTGTATTACAATGACCTTCGATGGGCACCTTTGTACAAGTTCGTCCTTTCTGGAGTCATTCAAGTACATTTATTTGATAGAACTGAGGTGAAAAATCAAATTCAGTAAAAAGTATACACAAAGTAAGAGAAGGTATAAAATATTTTATTTCTTAAGCAGATGTATCAGCCTGTAATTATTTCCAAAGCCCCTGGTATTGCCTGTGAGCTGAGTTCTTTGTGTGGGTTGTGATTCTAAATGTCCTCAGGTATGAAATGTTGACTGGACAGTGTTTGGATCTGAGCGTAAATGAGGAGAAAGCAGCAGGGCACCCGTCTGTTCCAGGATTTCCTGGAGCCCCGTGTGCGTCCCAGGGATTAGGAATTCTGCCCTTTTCTTCTCAACTCACCTCATTCTGGATTCTAGATGTGCATGAACCTGGACGTGCTAAGAGGCTCGGCTTGCTGAGCCTTCAAAATCTCTTGAAGGATATCGTGGGGTTGGAGGGACTATCCTGGGTCTCTCCTTCTGGACTTTTGAAAACGGATGTGTGCAATCATCAATAACAGGGGTGCAGCCTGTCCACAAAGGTTGTTTGTCACTACGATTGAATGAAATATATTTTTGTTTTTTTATCTTGATTTTTTAGTCTATCCAGACATGATCACTGACTATCTCACATCACTGAGGTTAACAAAATGACTGTTGGCAATCACACTTGTGACCATCTGTGGGACTGACACTAATAAGTACTATTGTCACCTGAGCCCAGGATGGCTCTGCTAGAAATTCAGATTGCAAAGTTAACTGAAGTGATCCTGCCTACTGAGAAAGACTCACTGAGATCCGCCTGGTATCTGAGAATTCGTCCACGTAGGCAGTTCCTTACATTGGTTTGGGATGTTGGCAACCTCGTACCCAAAGTGTAACCATAAATAATCTTTTCTCCTCATCTCTGAGATTGAGGTTTCCCCAAAGATACAATAAGTCCTTATATTACTGAGAATTTTTTTTTTTTTACTACAAACAATTATCTTTCAAACACTGTCTGAGCCTTCAAGCCGTCCTGTGGTAGATGAACTCTCCGATAGCTTTGTGTTGGAAGCCACAAGAAGAGCACTTTTCAAGGTCTTACTGAGATGTGGCTACACATTTGAGATGTGAAACTCTCTCTCCTAGGTGCTGTTTACTCATTTTATTACTGGCCTCTCACAGAAAATGTTCCTTAGATATCTGGGTGTTCCTCTGTCTTTGAGATAATTATTTCTTCATATTTTCTGACATTCTCTAAACTTAGCTTATATCTGTGGCATAAAACTCCCCATGAGATCCTATGGTTTCTTGATATTTATTGCAGTGTTTATAATAGTTTAAAAGACATTCTACAAAGTTCTTCATTCCAGTTTTTTTTGTTCGTTTGTTTTTTGGTTTTGGCAGTACTGGTCATACCTTGGGCTCAGTCTCACTAAACTGACCAGGGTGGGCTCCGATTTGTGATCCTCCTCTCTTAGTCTTCCAAGCAGCTAGAATTACCAGCATGTACCACCCCACCTATAACTAGTACTCTTTCAAAACTACCAAGATCCTAAAATATAAGACCTCAGAAATTCCAAGGTGACCCGGAGGAGACACATTGCTACATAGAAGGCAGTGTCTGTCCTGGTTGGGTTCCTGGAACAGAAGAATGATGCTGAGTAAAATCCAAGGAGACGTGGATACAGTGTGCCCTTTAGTTACTAATAGTGTGTTAACATTGGTTCATTAATTGTTATAACTGTATTATGCTAATGTAATAAACTCAGTATGGAATCTGTGGGAACATATGCTGTTCTGTACACCTGTACTTAACCACTTATCTATAAAACTAATTAAACTACAGATATTTAAATATAGACATTATACCTAGTGTGCCTTTGTTATTATAAAATACATATACATGTGTATACACATATGAATAGCGAGACATCCAAAATTATATTTTAATCATATTTTAATATTAAGTTATATTTTAATACGATAAACTTGTTTGTTTCTTGATAATGGGCTATTTTTCTTTTTACTTTTCTAATTATTCTACTTTTACTAATTATTTATTTCCTATATAATGAAAAATTAAACTAATGCAAAAATCACACTTCTGTCCTTTGCATATAACCTATTTTAACTACAAACTACAGAAATCTTATACAATAAGAAGACATATCCTTTCTTAAAATCCAGATTTCCAGGTAGGTGGATTCTCCCCATGTATGATTCAGAGCTGTGGAACCATTTCATTCTCTTTCAGCTCTGTGTCCTAACTGTCCCAACTTTGTCCTTGGATTTGCTTCCTCATGATTAGAAGATTAATTACATGACAACGTATCTTGCTCACATCCAGTGGAAGAGAGGAAAAATGTCTTTTTCACTTTCAGAAAAAGCTTTGAGTTAACTCAGGTCATTGTGTCCATACCTAACTATCACAGTTGCCATCACTTATTACTAATGCTCTCTGCTTCAAGCCGAGTTTCCTGAACTAGTCACTGTTTGGAGAGTTAGGAATGAAACACCAAATCACTATCCTCTTGAAACTATGAAAGGAGCCAGTTTCTCTGATACATGGGCTGCCTGGGCGGGACTGAAACAAAGTCTGCAATAGACCTCTTGTAAATTTGCTGATGGGAAGTTTGTCATTCACTTCTTCTAGACCAAGTGAAATAGAAAGAATTGACACCAATTATCCACAGATTACATGCAATTAAGACCTGCAGTATCATAAGCCTTGTCCAATTGAGAAATACAAAATAATGGTGTCCTATAGCGATGTGGTAAATCCATATCCATAAAGACATAAAAAGTAGAAAAAGATACTAGAAGCATAATTTGATATACACCCCTGTCAAAAATGAAACACCACCTATGGGTAAAAAGACCTCCCATCTTAACAAATTGGCTTTATCTTTTTACCTAGTATGTACAGGTGTCAGCAAAGAACAGCAGTGTATGAACCGTGGAACCTGCTTCCTGTCCTCTACAGCTCAGGAAATGAGAATGGGCTTTTAAACTGGTGGTACATGCCTGTAATCCCAGCACTCAGAAGGCTGAGGCAGGAGGGTGGATTATTGCTGTGAATTCTAGATCAGCCTGGACTATACAGAGAGACCTTGTCTCAAAAAAACTTTTAAAAAGTAGGCTTTGAAATGCTTGAAAAACAATAATAAAAAAGTAATATTTTGGGACACATGAATATAATATGCAATCAAATTTCAGTGTCCAAAAATAAAGTTCATTGGCCATAGACACATTCATTTATTTATGTATTGTTGATGGCTACTCTTGTACTACATGTTGGTAGAGTTGAGGAACTGTGACCAACACCATCTAGCCTCCAAAGCCAAAAATATTCACTGGCCAGAACTTTGGTAGGAATGTTTTGCCAACCCCTTACCAGATCACCAGTCTCTCCAGCCATATGTCCATCTGTTTACCAACCCAAACCAACCACCACTCCCCTGATTATTCTCCCACAGTGCTGACAGACAAGTGGAATTTGCTGCTAGAACAACTCTCAGATGCTCTGAATTAGGCTAAACTAGTACAGTAATTAATCCTATTGCAAGGTTGCCAAAGATCCCCCATTTCACTGTCTTTCCTAATTGTCAACTATGTGGCTCCATAAATCTTACCAGAATTTCTGCAGAGAGAATTGCATTAAGGACGTAGCTGCCTTCTTGGAAAGTTTAGGAATTCGTAATGATGAGATTCTTCAATTTTTGAATTTTTTTTAGCTACCTTTCTTTTATAGCCAGCATTATTAACATCATTATTCTCCTGTTGCCTTTGAGTCACATGTTCGATGCCCCTAAACTGAATTGAGCGCGGGCTCCATCTAGTGACAGAGCACACATCCTCTTGGAGTTTCTCTTCTGAGTCTTAGCATCTGTTTCTGCTGCCTCTTACTAAGAAAATGCTTCGGCTTAAAAAAATGCCCTGACTCCTAAAGAAAGACTCTTCCTCTTACAGAATTAACTGGTACAGAACCAAATGGAAACCAGATCATGGGGTTGATACACAAGCTTCTGGAACTCCCTTGAATCCAAGGTTAACCCCTCTGCAATTTTTTCTTGGCTGTCTGCACGATTGTATTTTGGACAGTACTTACTGGACGACTTGGTGGTAAGCTAAAAATTTTGAGGTTTTAGAACTTCAATCATGCCTTTTAGATTACAATCAAGAAGTAGTGGCCTAACCATTACTGCATAAAAGACCTATAAAGCCTTCCTGTATTGTCGTAGTTGTTTTTCCTGAATTCTTTCTTCTGCTGCATGGGTTTCTCAGGACCCAAGAAAGACCAGCCAGCAAAAGCTGACAACCTCTTCCCCTGCAGCAGGCATAGGAGACTTGCTTTAAAGCTAAAGTCACACAGAGCATCTGTACCCCGAGGCTGCCTGTGCTGACTGATGACCTGTGCAGTCACAGTCAGTGACCGGCGTCTGTGCCACTAACCGGTCGCTTAGCACCTGTGAGTTTATGTGCCTGATGAGATATTTGGGGTCCTAGATTGTTGCTGGAATTCCTCTGACCTTGTGATGGACTTACTGTAGTCAATTTGAGCCAGAACGCCCAGCTGGACTGAGTTGCTGTGGTTCTGGGCATAGAGGATCCACCTGAGGATTGTTGCTGATGCAACGTGAAACAGAACGGAAACCGAAGCTAGTTGGTGGGCTGTTTCCCAGGAGAAGCTCTGCTGCGGCTGGTTCTCGTGAGAGGAACTCGGCTGTTCTCATCAAGGAAGGAGCTCGGGGCCTTGCCGTCGTCGAGGATGGCTGCTGTTGCTCTGGCCATCATCTCTGGTGCGAGCATCGTATCCTCATTCCGGTAAAGATTTCTTCAGCCCTTTAGTGCAGACACAGACGTACATGGGACAGTGCTGTGGGCTCCCAGCCCTTGATTGGATCTTTTGGGTCTCCAGTGCATAGATAGACATTTGGCACACTTCCTGCATTTGGCTTGTGGGTGAATATTGAAATTTATAAATGTCCTGTATTAAATCTGCTGTCTTACAAACCGTTGACTCTAGAAAACCTAATTAAGACAGACCCTATGGTCCACTGAAGTCTGGTTTTTCTACTGCGACTACCCATCGTCTGTAGACAAGATTGCTCTGTGCTGCCCTGAATGATGTGTCTATATCCTATATTTAGTAAGGTTTATAACTGTTCCCCCAGGACAAAGCATTTAAAAGTTCAGTCCCACTTCAGTTTACGGAACATTTTCCAAAAGTGCAGGATTTGGAATTTGAAAGATCTATTGCCATGCAGTTAAAAGATACACAGACTGATGGTGCCAAAGTACTGGTAATGGACTGTCAGTTAGGGTTTGGGGCTTGAGTTGACCTAAAAAGCTTTCAGAATAGTGATGTTGGCCAAAGAGTCTTAGGGACATGTGAACCTTTGGATCTGTTTGATCTGAGAACATAGTGAACTGGCTGAAATGTGTCGTACTTGTTAAAATGTTTTCTATGCGCTTTTCTTTCATTTTAGTTTTTAGTGATTGTAATTGCCTTCTAAGTATACAAATTTTAAATCACACTGTCTGCTAGAGTCTACCACTTACGCATGCGCTGCTATGTAAAGCAACATAATGTAGCTATTGGGTTTCTTTTGTCCCTGTGGATTCTAACTTCCCCTGTGATATATCTACTTTTATTACCAGATATAGAATTTTTCCTAAGTAATTCTTGTGAATACACAAAGCTTGAAGGAAACTTTATCCCTTAAATTTAGTTATGTATTATATTTAAATATTTATTATACATAACTAAACTATTAGAAGTTATTTACCTTCAAAACGATGTATAATCCAAATGTACCTATTATTTATCCTAAATAATGTTTGTAAACTTTTCACAGAATAGTCTTTCATATATCTCCATGAATTATCATTTACCTTTTGGTAGACATTGTTTGACTCTCCATAATATACCAATTGCTACAAATGTTCATGATTCTTGGTCTTATTAGAAGTACTTTATATTCGTATTGAATTAAGACATATTTTCTAGAACGTGATATTCAAAGTTTAGAATATAAATTAAAACAATACAAAATAACCCAGCATGGAAAAATGTAATGGAATTTCCCTCTTCTTCCCTCAAACGCCCTATTGACCATCTTCCTCAAATGACTTGGAGCCGTTTCAGACACAAACTTCTTCAAATTCACATCCTGATCCTCCTCTCATTCCCTCGATCTTGCTCCTTCTGAAGGTTTCTCTAGTTTTGTGTTATAAATGCCACACTTCTATTAGCTCAGGCTAAATGCTTTGGCTTCTCTGTTTCTTGAATCCCTTATACCGACTCTACCATCAGGAGGTCTTGTTGATGGCATATTTAAAAGAGACTCAATTGGGAAGGTGGCCACTTCTCCCCATCCCCTCCTTCACTCCCAGCCAGCCCTCATCCTTTCTGTACTGGGAGACTGTAGGACCTTTCTGACCAGCATCTCTGCTTTCTCTTCTTTGCCCTGCATGCTCTTAAACTACAAAAGTCAGAGCGATTGATAGTTTTGAACATAAGTTGAATCATGTTTCTTCTCTGTTCAAAATCTAAAATCAGCACCTTATTTCACTGAGAATTAAAGCTAAAATCCTTATCCAAAGAGCGCCCTATTCCTTTCTGACCTCCTCTCCTACCTCTTTCCCTAACTCTCTCTCCCTTCACACCAGCATCTTAGTTATCCCTTAAGCAAGTGCACGTCTTCCTGGCTTAGGGCTGTGTACTAACCCCACACACAGCTGGGTGGTCTCCCACACACACACATGTCACATGGTTTAACTTTCTGTTGCTTTTCAATTCTTTGCTCAAGCATCCCAGGTGATTCCCCCGAGTAGAGCAACCTGTTTTCCCCTTCTTCAGCACAACAGATTCTCCTTATCTAGCTATATTTTATCTACTTTTTTCTGCCACTTTTCTAAAATCCATGTAATAGTCATTTATTATATTTATTATTTAATAGCTATTACCTTTTGTATGCACAATCCTCAGAGTTTTTTTGTCAGTGTTGTTCACAAATACACCACAAATGCCTCAAGCAATGCCTGGCACAGATAGGTACAGGAAAACTGAATGAATAAATGAATGATCAAATGAATGAAGTAAACTCTCATGTATATATATGAATCATTTAGAGCCATAAATTATCCTGTACTTGTGCATAATATCTTCTGTTCTTTACTATAAAGCATTAACATGCTTTCAATTTTCTCTCTTTTAATTTTTAATGACCAACGGTACCTATATATTTTTATGCACTTTCTAGTTTTGCACATACCCTTGGGTAGTTTTAAAATATTGTGACTAATTTTGTGTTATATCTGATTGCAAGAATTGAGAATATATGGTATTTTGATTTAAGTAGCAAAAGAGTGCCATTAGAGTAGGGGTAGGAAAACTTTACAGATCTGCTACTATATAATTCTAGATAATTTAATTAAAATCCTTTAGTTTCTATTTCCCTACATATAGAATAGTATGTACTTTGTCCATCATTTGTCATTTATTTGAAAGAGATAAATAATGGTGGAGTGATCATTTTGAGAACTGTAAGCCTCCATTACTCTCTAAGAGTTATAGTTACCTTTCAGACTCTTTCATGGTGATATTTATCACAACTAGAGGGAAATAGTCATTTTTTTATTTCTAATCATCCACCCTAAATTAGCTTAGAATCCCTTTGAAGAGATCTTGCTATGGTTTAAATAAGGTTTGTACCCTTCAAAACTAGTGTTGGAGTTAAATCTCTGTAATGAGGTACTAAGAAGGTAGAAAATTAATGAGAATGGTGTTTAGAGGTGGGTGTTTGGGAATTCACTGGGATCAAAGTCATTGTGATGGAGCCCTGATGACTGAATCCTGGTAGCTTGTAAGAGCAAGAGAGACCAGAAGAGACACAGACAGCCATGCACCTTTGCTACAGAGAAGATAAGTCTTGTTCATTTCTGCATCTCTCATACTAGGAAGGATGCCAGATCCATGGTAGGTATAATATTTAGGATTCTCCAGAAAAACAAAACCAATAAGGCAGAAAGCATTTTTTTTTTGACAAAATTTATGGAGGCTGGAAAGTCCAAAATCTACAAGGTAATTTAGCAGGCTTGAGATCCACGATAAGGTCGATGATGCCATTCATGTCTACAGGCTACCTGAGGTAGAATTTGCTCTTCTTCAGTGAATATTAGTCTCTTTTTTTTTTCCATATAGGCTTTCAACTCATTAGATGAAATCCATTCATGTTATGAAGGATAATATATTTTATTCAAAGCCTGCTAATTAACAAAATGAATCTGGACCAAAAACACCTTCAAAACAATAGTCAGGCTAGCTTTTAGGGAAATACCTGGGTTCCAAGGCCTAGTCAAGTTGACATATAAAATTAACCATGAAAGTCGGTGATTAAGAACAAAAAATACACTCTAGACAAAAGATTCATGATGGAATTGAGAGAACTAGGGAATCCAGGTAGTCATTGTTTGGCCCCTTTTTTTCCTTTCAAGAATACATCTGATTTTCAGTTAGTATTTTGTATCTCCGATATTGTTCTTCTCCTAACTCAACTTCTGTTGTTCCCTGCATGCAAGTTACACAGCTACTGAATTTTTATCATTTCAGTACCAACCACCTACAAAGTCCTGGTAAAAAAAAAAAAAAAAAAAAAAAAATTGCTAACACATTTTCCACTTTACTAGTGGGAATTTTTTTCTAGAAGGAAGTTTTACAACTTCTACCAAATGTCCACTCCTGGACCAAGCAACTGTGACACAGATATACAGTCCTATGTGTAGATTTGCTTTCCAAGGGAATAAAAGTTCTGTCATGAGCTTTGGCAGTAGATCAAAATTGCCTTTTACAGGTAATAAAACAACCTCTTTAAAAAAAGAAACAGGCATTCTATTTGGTTTTATCACTTCTGAATTTTAAAATCTTTGAAGGTAAAAATAATTTTCTTGTAATTCACTATGATTATAAAACAAACATTTAAGTTGCATTTAGTTTATGATCAGTAACTTTTGCTATACTTTTTACTGTACAGCACAGACTTCATTAATGTTTTGATCCCATTTCAGAAATATCTTGCTTAATATTAATAAGGCGGAGCTGATGGATCAAAGCATGTCTGATTCAAATACCAGGAAAGTATTCTCATTATTTTACTAGGAAATGTTACCAACATTTCTATTGTTTCAGGTTTTTTTTCATTTTGTTTTGTTTTGTTTTTGTAGAACCAGAGGCTGACTATAGGGCCTATCCACTGAGCTACGACCCCAAGCTTTTTTATTCTTTTAATTTTTAAATTTTGGTACAGGGTCGTTCTAAGTTGCTAAGCCACCCAGGCTGGGCTTGAACTTACAATCTTATTTCCTTCAGGTTTTTATAAAAAATTTTTTTCCAATTCTAAATGTTCAGCATCAGTAGAGAATACCTTTTTAATATCCAAAACAGTATATGAGGTTTATTAATCCTAAAGATTGAAGAATGTTAAAATAGTAGGATTTAAAAATGTCTGCCACCCTTACAAGGCATTAACCATGTTCTAATAGAAAAGCTGGCCTCGAGAATTCATAATGCAGGACTGCTTTTGATGAACATCATCTAGCAAGTTAAGCTTCCTACATTCACAATATTCTTTGTGCTATCGTTTCCGAATAATCAACTAAATGATACTTGTATTTGTATTTTCTTTCCCTCTACAGGTTTCTTTTTCAAATATTGCTAATATCCTCTGCAGAAAATCAAATTTATACTACTTTTAAAAATATTTTCTTCTGAGAATTCACAAATTAACAAAATAATATAACATCACCATGAAAACATAAAGTTGGAGCAAGCAGCAAATCTCAGAAAATATCGACCTGTTCCATTGTACAGCCTGTTAATATTCCCCACCTATTAAGGCAGACGAAAACCGTCACCTCTCAAACTGATGTTAGGTTCCACTATTATATGTGTTCATCTCACTTCTTTAAAGACTGTTTTGCCTTCTCTTTGGGTCCACTTTTCCTTAGGAAAGGCAAAGGTAAGATAGATTTTTTTTTCCTTTAGGGTGCATTCTAATTAAGGATAAGCTCAAAGAGAATGTAGTAACTCTCTGTTCTTTTCAAGTCCTGAACCCATGCCCCAGGAACATGTAGTGAGAAGAAACAGAAGAAATAAAATCTCTGCAGAGGAAACGAAAACAAAGTAATTAATCTCTATCTTGTATGCTTTCTTTAGGGCTTGTGCACTTTTTTCCAGAACAAAACCCTGAGATATTTTGAAAAGGTTATTTCAACCAGAATTTGTAAACTTTATCTCATCATAAACAGGTTAACTTTGTTTACTCTATTTCCCATTCCCCACAATTAACCAGAAATACATTTTTAAAAATTTATCTCCTTTTTTTTCTTTCACTGCATACAAAATGTTACTATTAAGGGACCTCTACTTTTATGCTAATATTATACAGAATACTATTAAGAATCAAATTCAGAAAAATATAATCAAGAAGCCATTTAGGGATAAGAGATATGTACTACTAGTTGCTTAAGAGAATATAGTTCCACCCCCCCACCTCTTACTCCTGCATAAGGCAATGTGCCATTTAATCTTCAATGCTTACCTTTCTTTAGCATTTTGCATTTATTTTTAGGGCCAAATTACATTTAAATGTATTCTTCGTTACTTCTAATGTTTCCTAAGGAGTCTACATTGATTAAAGTACTGTCCTAAGACCTGAGATATATTATACAAAAGTTCTTTGGGGAAGGAAATTAAAATTTAATTCAGAGACAGGAAACAAATAAAAGAAAATCAGTGCTGGGGCTTTACAAGCATAGCAGTCTGGGCAATTCTGCATTATGAATGGGCTTAGTTTCTTCATGTTCCCTTTGCTTTGGGATAGAGTCATGTGTATGGCACTATTTCCTACACAAGAAAACAATTGTGAGTCCACCCTCACTGATGAGTAAGAAACAAAACTCAAAAAACCAAATGTGTTATGAGAAAAAGCATAAGACAGAATATCAGTGGTAGTTCTTTAGAGCTACGTTTTGTTGTCATTGACATTACATGTTGTTATCGTATATTTTTAAAAGTATGTTCTCCACAGTTTTGTTAACCGCAAAAGTGAAGTTACTTCTTATTGCTTCTCCTTTACCCAAGTGATCTCAGAACCTCCCTGAGGTTCTGCAGCACCTGTATGTTCTAGCGGTGCTTCTCAAACTTGCATGATAAGAACAGTTACCAATAGATACTCACTAAAATGCATATTGCTGAGCTCTAATCCAAACCAAGTAACAGGGCTAATTTCTGCACCAGCCACAGGGTGTATGGGCCGCTATCGTTTCAGAGATCCAAACAAATGCACTAATTTCTTTGTAAAAATCTGAAGGAGAAAAATATAATCTATTCTGGGATATATTTGCTTTCATATTAACATCGTCATAAAATGTTTAATAGTTTATGGATAAAAGAGTCCACTGAAGATAACAATGCTAGCGCTCTTGAAAATGAGAAGCCGTCCTGCCTGGTAACCAGAAATATTCACAAGAAAGAAAAGCCCATGAAAACTGTACCTCAACATTCTCAAGCACGTTTTTGAAACCCTTTTCTTGAACAATATTTAAAAACTGTGTAATTTCTGGTGTTCATCAGGTCTCAGTCAGTGAGATGGCATCACTGTGACTAGCATGGAATGACGTATTTGTGAGAGGAGCTAGATTTCACACAATTGTTGAAGGTGCAGGGGAACAAGACTTGGAAAAGTGACTTGGAGGATTGGAAAAATCACTAGTCAGCTCTCCTGAGCATAAGCCCAGAGAGAAAGGTGAAAGCCAGTGGAGAACCTAGGAAGCCGCACTTGTCCAGCTCCAACGCCAGCTGAGAGAGTAGGACCAGGACTGAGAGGGAGCTGGGGAAAGTCTTTTCCAGAATCTGAGGTCAGGGGAGGGATGGTTGCTGGGCCCACGGTCCCCAGGACCACAGCCTGCCGGGAGAGTGGGCTATGGGTAGGAAGCAGCAAGGCAGGCTGGGATACGCCTGCAAACCCTGCTGGGGACCCTCTGAGAGGAAT
>PVJO010004736.1:0-106274 GCA_004026905.1 Hystrix cristata
GTCGAAATGTCTCTTTATATTCTCTTATATCCTCATTGAATTAAATTATCATTTTGAAAAATTTTCATGTAATTTATTATTTTCTATTCTTTGGCATCTGTTACAAGAAAATCATTTTATTCCTTTGGGGACACCATGTTACCTTGCATTTTCGTAATTCTTTGTCTCTCATTGATATTTGCACACCTTGCAGATCAGCGGTATCTACCAATTTTGAGGGTGACTTTTGAAGTAAAAGCTGTTTTTCTGTTCATATGTCTTAGGGTGCCACTTGAGTAGGCTATCTCAGGTCTCATTCTAGATGGGCAGAGCCGTGCAATCTCCATGTACTATCTCAGCTATAATCAATATCCATAATGTCTATGGATATCTTGGTTGCATACAGTAGTTTGAGGAATTTCTTTGCCAGCTGGGATGCAGCTGTCTTAGGTAGGATGTTTACTGTTGGCTTTGGGCACCATCTGCAGCTTTGTGTACCAAACACTTGCTACTTTCTGTAGGACTTTTAGGGTTGATGCCACTCTGGCCACCCCGGCAGATGTCAGGTAGCTGGTGTGGCAGCAGAGGTGAGGCATTTGCCAGTTTCCAAGGGAAGCACAGGTGGAGGGCTGCTCAGAGTGCCCAGGCAGGCCTGGCACTGTGTGTCTGGTAGCAGAGTCGGGACACCCATCACTTTCTTAGTGCCTCATGGTGAGGCTGGGAGGGCGTGGCCCAGGGCCCTCAGCAATGGAGAAGGTGCGTTTGTCTCTTTTGGAGGGTGGTATGGTAGCCCAACCTCACTAGAGGATCTGAAATGTTGCTTCTCAATGCCAGAATGTTGTGTTGGTTGGCTTCTCAGGGCCTCGGTGGGTTGCTTCAAACTGGGCAGGGATCCCGACAGCTCCTGGCTGTTGGGTTTGTGAGCTGAACTGTCTGGCAACTTCTCAAGGCTTCTGTCTGTCAAGTTACTCGAAGTGGGCTGCCAGATGCTCTCTAGAGCCGCAGATCAGTAGGCTGGTCTGCCCGGCCAGTTCTTGGAATCATGAGTCAGCAGCATCTCGAAATGACTCAGTCTAGCGAGAGCTCGGGTGAGGGAAGCCAACGCGGGCCGGGTGCTTTCTCTGGGAGAATAACTCCGCACAGCACTGACCCCCTGGCAGCTCCCCAAACGGGGCGCAGGGACTGTGAAAGTGACAGCTTTATCCAGTAGCAAGTGATCCAGTTTTTCAGAGAATGCTGGGGCCTTCTGATTGCTGAATCCTACATGAGGTCCTTATGTGTTCAGAGTTGGTCTCCATTGGGAAGTCAGGGGGGCAGATGCTCATTTATTTCTGAACAAGACCATCCTGGCCCTCTGTGCTCTGCCACATCTCTGCTGCACTCGGGCGTTCTTCCTCAGACACTTCTGTGGAATCGCAGTTAGTTTTTAATTTGTTTTTGTCCTTTCTGTGGAGAGAATTGCACCAGGCATCTCTAGGTAGCAAACTGGCCGATACCATTTGTCCACCTGGCTATTACTGGTCCGCTGTGTAGGAAGAGCACACTTACACAATTTCAAACATTTACTGCTCTTTTTACAGTCACCAGCTCTTCCTTGTGGATAATTAGGCCTCTCAAAAGCATCATGATTCTAAAATATAGCCTGTGTATGTTAAGAATATCCATAGAGCAGTAGTACTTTCAGATTGAAGATATATAGTGCTAAATATTTATTAATTATTTCTCGTGGAGAAAAAAATGCTTAGAAATAGAGAACGCCAGAGATTACTTAGTGTCTATGCTGGGATGGAAGAAATGCAAGGCGTTGTCATCTTTCTCTGTTCAGACATGAGACAAATGATAGTGAAAACTAAAATTCTTGTACTGGATAAGCTTCTCCTAATAACTCTTAGGATTTCTTAGGCAGGGGACTTCTTAGGTAGGTTTACAGGATCGGAGACAAGAGAGTCCACAAAGGCCCTGTGTTCTCTGTAGCACCAACAGATCCAGTAGCTGTAAGAGCCAAGAAGCTATAAGCCACAGAACAAGAGAGATTAAAGACACAGCAGGAGTCCAAGTCTGAAGGCCTGGACGCTTCCTTGAGATTCATGGATCTGAGTCTGTCCTGAGAAGCTGAAGAAACTGGAGTCTGAGGTCTATAGATATGGCAGCAAAAGACACACCCACTCAAGCAGAATGGTGCTCTTCAAAATAAGCCCCAACTTTCTCCTTCTTTCCTATTTATTCCATTCGGGCTATGAGCCTAGTGGACAGTGCCCCCCACAGACAGGTGTGTCTTCTCACCCTGGTTTGCTGGCCTAGGTTCCAATCATCTCTAGAAACAACCTACTGACACATCCAGAAGCCTGCTTCACCAGTCTCCTGGGCATTATTAATCCAATCAGCTTGACTTGTCAAAGTTAACAGTCATACTTCTCACATGTGACATATTACATTGGAAACAAGAGTTAAGGCAATAGAATGTTTTATATACCAAGTTAAAGTTAAATTTTCATCCTTTTAGAAAATAAAGCCTGATCAGAGGTTGTATTGTATAAGACTTGCATCTGTTATAAGAACAACTTACTGCGATGCTAAGGATGATTTGCAAAGGAACCAGTAGAAACGAGTAGGTTTGTAAGAGTTTATGAATGATAGTGAAGAGTGTAGAGTTAAGGATAATTAGAGCTATTGTTTTTTTCCCCGAGTGATTGAAAGAATATTTGTGCTGTGAGTTAAGAAAATGCTGTACATCCTGGGCATAATCAGTGAGAGGAAGCTGGCCTTTTCGTCTGTCAATCCTGAATGTTTCTATCACTCTAAATTTGGCATGCAGATGGCAGCCATCATTATAATTGTTGTTTAACATTTATTGAATGTTGACAGTGTGCTAAGCCTGGTGAGGAACATTGGGAACGCGTGCCTATCTGCACATTCCCCTCCCACATCCATCTGGTTCTTTTACTTTGTTATTGTCATATTTTCCTGGCACATGTAAGTTGGTCATTGGCTTGTTATTCACTTAATAACTACCAACTACATGACAAATAGTGAAAAGCATTAAAGAATTTTAAGAGTGCACTCGTGTATCCATCCATGATTCATGGGAGATGAGTACATGACGTTACCTAAAACTTTGTTCCATTAAGGGTTTTATGTTTTGTATACATCAAAATTGTTTTGCCATTTTACAGAGTTTTATATCACTTAGCTTATTTTGATTTTAACAAAACAGAACATTGTTTTATTTCAAAATCTTTTGAATTTCAGAAAAATATAGCCAGTAATATAAAAATATGGGTGTTTTCCACACAAGTCACATACATTTTTCAGTTAAAAGAAGAGATCATTATCGATAAATTCAAAATCTCTTTTTTTCTCTACCCCTCATTGTTTACCTTTCTCCCTTATTTCTCGGAAGTAACCATCATCATAAATGTAGTAGATTTGACACCCTTCCATTTGGTGTGTTTGTACTGTTGCTACATATATATAAATCTTTGAGAGAATGTAGGAGAGCTTTGTATATTTAAAACTTAATTAAATTATTTACTGTATGCATTTCCTTTAAAAACTGTTCAGGAAGCCTGGTGCGGTGGTACCTGCTTGCAATGCTGGCAGTCAGGAGGCTGAGGCAGAAGGATCGCTGCAAGTTCAAGGCCATCCTGGACTTCATAGTGAGTTCAAGGCCAGCCCGCACTACACAGCAAGCAAAACACTGTCTCATAAAACCAAAAACAAAACAAAATGTTGTGCATTGTCTCTATAATTAATTTAAATTATTACACTCAATCATTATTTTTTTTTTTTTTGTGCTGGGGATCGAACTCAGGGCCTTGTGCTTGCGAGGCAAACACTCTAACCACTGAGCTAAACCCCCATCTGTGATAAACATAGATTTGCACAATGCTAGACTATATTTGATTAATTTATTCAATATAGTCACATTTATGTACATAAAAAAGAAATGTTCTATGGTTTTCTTATATTAGACTTTTTCAGATTTGATATCAAAATTTTACCAATCCTGTAAAAGTAAGTACACATTTTTCTCTTTTCAGTTCTCTGCAATAATTTAGTGCATGAAATATCATGTAATTTTATTATATTAATATATACTTTCATTTTTATGAAATCATTCTTCTGTATACTATAGACTTGTTTTGTATTTTTTTATCCTAGTTTCCTAATACAAAATTCTTGGTTTAGTTTTTTCACTTGGTATTGATTTAGATCACAGGATTCTTCCTGTCTGCTATCAAGTATTTGAAAGTTTTTAAAAGAAATGAATTTGTTGATTGGTACAAATACATTTTTATATATTCCATTCATTCTTCAAAAAATTTGAATTGTTTTTTGACACATATGTAATTGGTATAAAATTTCATTGTCAAAATTATATATGGCTCTTTATTACATAACATTTTGTTATATAATTGGTATATTATATAATGTCTAAATATAAAGTTATACAAATATTAGAAAATATTTAAATAATATGTGTCATTTTTATACCATTGTTATCACCATTTAATCTACCACAGTTAGATTTAGCCAAAAGTTAGACCTACAGGATAGTGTCAAATAGATCATTCAGAGACAGACCTATATATATATGGTTAATTACTTTTCAGTAAGGATAACAAAGTAGGCCAATGCTAAAAGATTAGTAACTTCAAAAAGTACTTCTGAAACAATTGGCTATTTTTATGCAAAACAACTTTCAGTTCCACTTTGCATCATAAAAAAATGTATTGACAATGGATTATAAACCTAAATATCAGACCTAAAAGTATAAAACTTGTATGAGAAACTATAGGAGAAAAATCTTGGTGTCAAGCAAAAATTTTTTAGCTACAACAGAAAAACCAGGAATCAAGGAATATTTAAAATGGATTAAAAAAACACATTCTCCTCATTAAAATCTTGCATTTCAAAAACCTTGTTGTTAAGAAAATAAAAATACTACCATCAAACAAGATCACATTTACAAAGTACTTCTCTGAAGAAGGATTGATATCTAGAATAAATACTATAATTTAATAATAAAAATAGCTCAGTTAAAACTTTACAAATGATTTGAACAAAAATTTCACCCAAGATGATGTAGAAATACCAATTAAGGACATAAAATATGGTAATTATCATTAGTTAGCAGGAAAATAGAAAATTAAAACCACAATGAGCCATCATTACATATTTATTGAAATGACTAATAAAAATGGCCACAAATACCAGGTCCTGGTGAGCAACTGGAACAAACATTAATAGTTGGAGTGTACATTGCTAAAGATGCTGAAGATAACGAAGTGGTTATTTATCATTTGATTATTTGGTCACTCGATGTAGGTGGAAAAATAAAATATAGGTTCACACACACAAATAATCTGTATGGGAAAATTCATTGCAGTTTTATTTGTAGTTGCCAAAAAATAGAAATGACTCAAATGTCAGTCAGCTGTTCATTGGATAAACATACCGCAATACAGTACTTTGAAGGCTATTTGGCAGCCACACCCAGCTGGTGTCGATATATGCAACATCGTGATGAACCACAAATGTGCTGTGCTGAGTGAAAGACCAGATTCAAAAGGTTACAAGCTGTAGCATTCCACTGACCTGATGTAGAAGGACGTAGAACAGTTGTAGGCGGAGGGTAGACATGGAGAAAGTAGACCAACTACAAAAGACCACGTGGAAGCACTCTGGGATGATGTAAATATTCACTATTTTAACTTGGATAGAGTTTGCATGTCCTATTGTTAAAAAAATCACAGAGCTGCAGTTAGCAAAAAGATAATCCTATTATATTTAAATTACAATCAAATAAACCTGGCTTTGTTTAATGGTCTTGTACATATAAATGAGGACATTTATCTCTGCATGCTTTATATATCTACACTACTTTAGATGGTATATTTTACAAATTTAATTTTGAACTGTTCCTTAAACTGTAAAATTATATTTAATTTGGTTAAATTCCAACATACTCACTGTTCTTTTAATTTTAAAACAGAAATAGTTTTGGATTTTTATTTGTGCACAATTATTTCATTAGTGGATTACATTTTGTTTAATTTTTAAAAAGGAAGCAAAAAGAAAATGAAATTCAAAGATTTCATGTAGTTTATTCAAGTGTGCTGTGTTCAAAAGTAGCAGAACTATAAATCCAGCAATGTTCTTCTGAATATAAGTCCAGAGTGTTCTTTAATTCATTGTTTACTTTTTTAATTTCATTGCTTCAATCATTTCATTTACGATGCATGTGTTTTGTTTGCAAGGATGGAGTGGATATGCCAGCGAAGAATTTATTTTCCGTATTTAGTAATAAATTCTCGATTTCCCTCAATAAAATTCTTCAGTGTCACATTGCACCTGTGAATTTCGGTGATGGTGATATATGCACATACTATCAGACTGTCATGTACCCTGTACACTATAAATGGTTTAAGGATCCTCACATGGCCTATGCCGTTCTTAGCATTCAATCTTTGGAATTGCACTGGATTTATTTGCAAAGAGGAATAATCTTTCTATAATACTTGACCAGTCTGATAATTCCAGAGTCAAAGGTGAGATGCCCCTTGACGATAAATCCAGGGCAGATGGAAGCCACAGAAGAGCGGGCACAGAGTTACAACAACATCTTTTATTCAGCTTTCCCAGAAGCCACATGTCAGGAGAATTATCAGCTATTGGAAACAATTTCAAGTTAACCTTTTTTGTTGAGACTAGTTTCAGTGTGTGAATATCTCCTGATTTACTGAAGCACAAAAGGAACTTTGTTCTGGAAATGAAAAGTTTCACACATAAGGCTACCCTCAAGAACTTACAGACTTAAAAAAAAGTGATGTCCATAGATTTATTATAAAAATAACTGTGCTGTGTTGCCTAGATTACCTCATTTCACTGATTAGATCATATTTGAGAACATTAATAAGAATAAATTGAGTCGAATAAATGTGAACCGTTTCCTCATCCAAGCATAGAGGGTCAATAGTATTTTCAATCGAAGCAAATAAAAAGGGCATATTTTGAAGAAAATTCATACCTGAGTAAAGAGATACAGTCCTAAATAAACTTAATTCATATTTTATCTGATGCTATTGGCATAGTTTGGGCTTATTTTTTCAAAGATCTAGATTCTTTACTCACTGTAAGTTTTGAAGATCAGGTGAAGACTATATGGTTCCTATCACTTAAAAATAAATAGTTTTTTCATCTGTTCCTAAAAAATACATTAAAATGACCTCCACATCTACTATCAAACTCTTCCAGATTTTTTTTAATCAAAGGCCTGCTGTTTGTTAATTGTTCTCTGCCATTTCTGTTACTACTACAGTTAAGCTGAAGAAAGAGATATCAGAATTTGTAACACTGAAAATTTTATTAAGTGACATTTTTAGAAAAGGGGAAAGATGCAAATCAGTCCAAATAGAAAGGCTACGTAAGGCCAACTGGTACTTTATTAACACCTTGAACCTAGTAAAATGTTAATTAACACCTATGTGAAATGTAGAGATTTAGTTATATAAATAAGGCTAAATTATGAAAGCTTAAAACTACAGATACTTAAAAAATGCCTGCCTCGGTAGGTCTTGCATGTAAATCATCTAAATATGAAGTATGTCTTCAAAACACATTTTTATATAATTGCATTAAACAAAGAGAAGAATTTACAGAGAATTGACATTTTTATTTTGTTAAGTACCATAATCCATGATTATGGTGTATCTCCTTTTTGATCTAGGTCTGTCTGATTTCTTTCATCAGAGTTTGTAATTTTGAAGATACAAACCTCTACGTTTTATTTAAGTTATCCCTAAGAATTTCTCCTTTATTCTGAGCAATGATACTGTGTTTTATGTTTTCCAGATTTGTTTTTAGTATATAAAAATGTAGTTGATTTTTGTTTCTTGCTCATAAATCCTGTAGTCTTTCGGAACTCATTTAATAGTTGTATTATTTTGAAAAATAGATTAATAATTATTAGAGATTTATAAGGTCAGAGGACAGCAGAAACAAAGGAAGCCTGGATTTGATGTGTGCATACGGTGTGCACATGTTGAAATACCACACTGTACCACTTCACATGTACAATTAATACATGTGAATACATTCTTTTAAAAAAAGAAACGTGTGTATATTCTACAAAATGTGTCCTTCAAAAAAAGGAAATTCTATAATTTGTAGAAAATTATCTTCCTTGGGTGATATAGTGTATAGTATAGATGTAATGTATAGTGTAGACATTCATACCATACACAAATTAGAGCAATTGTGTTTCTTCATTTTCAATCGTATATCTTTTGTTCTCTCATTTTATTGCATGGACTAGAACCTCCAGGTGAATAGAGTAGTGAAAGTGGGCAATTTTTATCTTGTTCCCATCTTGAAGGGAAAGTATTTAACTTATTTTTATTTTATCATTTACTATGATATTAGCTACAGAGTGTGGTAAATACTTTCTATTAAATCGAGGTAACTCTTTTTTTTTTTAACCAAGAACATGTATTGGTACATTGTGTACATAATGATCAAGTTTATCATGGTTATTTTGTACCTGCACATGATGTATCTTGGGAGGTAACTCATTTCTAAAGTACTAGGAAACTTTACCATAAATTAATGTTGAATTTTGTTTAATGCTCCTGCTGTGTCAACTGATATAATCACATTTATTTTTAGCTTGATATGATGAATTACATTGGTAAGTTTTAAAAGTTGAACCAGCCCTACATGCCTAGAAAAAATTTCACGTGTAGCAAAGTTTAAATATTTTTATAAACTGACAGATTCAATTTGCTAATGATTTGTTACAGAGTTTTACATATAAGCTCATGAGAGATAACTGGTGTATGGCATTTTCCCCCTTTTATTTTCGTTTTGTAGTGTCTCATCTGGTTTTGGTGCCATGTTAGCACTAGCATTATAAAATAGGTTGTGCAGTGGTCTCTCTTTTATTATGTACTAGCAGGAATTTCAAGACACTGATATCAAATCTTTAAATGCGTAGTAGAATTCTTCAGTGAAAACATCTAAGTTTGATATCTCTGAGAGAGCTTTTACTTGTTTTATTTTCTATAGAATTAAAAAAAAATTGATGATAAGGCTTGAACTCAAGGCTTGCACATACTGGATAAGCGCTCTACTACTGAGCTACAGACCCAGCCCCTTGAATTTCTTATTTTCATTTTGGTAGCTAAAAGACCTGTAGTGTTATCTTTCATCCTTAATGCTGAAAATACATCTTCACTAGGTTTTATTGTTGTAGGTCTTTGCTAAAAAACGGAAAATCAAATTGCATTTGATTGTGTTCCCAAAGAATTATCTTTTGGTTTCAGTGATTTTCAATATTGTTTTCTGGTCATCAGCTGCATCGATTATTATGTATATATTTATTATTTTCCTCCCTTTTTGTATTTTTGGTACATTGTGTTTTTTTCTTTTTCCACGTTCTTAAGGTAGGAATTTCGATTATTAATTTAAAGCTATAGCTGCATTTTCACATATTTTGTTATGTTGAACTTCAGTTTTCATGCAGTTCTATTTTTTTTTTAATTTGCTGTGAGACATTTTGAACTCATGGAATATTTAATCAATGCTTAAATCAATATTTTTCTGTTATTAATTGCTAGTTTGATTCATTATGTTCACAGAATAATGTTCAATGATTTTGAGTACTTTAGAATGGTTGAGGTTTGTTTTATGGCCCAGAATATGGTCTAAATGAAGATTCTGTGTTCTTGAAAACAAATGTACATTTTGGTGTCATTGAGTCAAGGCGTATTTCTGAGTAACTAAGCTTAAATAATATGAAGTAAATGTACACATAATACCCAGGTTCTAAAGTAGCAAATAAAATTTTCCGAGAAAATCAGGAGTTTTTAAAAACGTATAAAATGAGGAGAGCCTTAAATTTCCAATTGGTCCCGCTGAGATATATTTTACAGAAAGAGTGACATTTTGCTAGATATTAAAGATGGATAAATCTATAACATAAGAAAGTTGAAAGAAAAATATCCTGATGAGCCTTAGTGGCTGAGAAAGGGACAAGAGAAGGAGTTCATCTATGTTTTAGGATAAGAGTGTCTACTGATGGTGTGTTTTTATGGACGGACTGCCTGTTCCTGTCCAAACCACAGTTCAGAGTTGGAAATCCTAATATCCAATTCGATGGTATCAGGAGGTAGAATTTTAGGAGGTAATTGGATTTAGATGAAGCAGTGGAGGTAGAGCCTCCAGGATGGGATTAACGTCCTTCTAAAAAGAGAAAGACAGAACCACCTTTCTGTCCTCTCTTCTTCTCTCATTCTCCCTTCCCTCCCTTCCCTCTCTCTCCTAGGTGAAGAACCAGAAAAAAAGACAGCAGCTCTTTAAAAGGCAGAACCCAGCAATGTGGTAACTCGATCTTGAATTTCCAAAACAGTGAGAAATAAATGTTGGTTGCTTAACACACCCAATCTATGATAATTAGTTACAGCAATCTGAGCTAAGACATTTTGTTTAAAAAAAAGTCACACCAATTTATTGCTGATATAAAAGAAAGGCGTCCATCTCTTGCTACTGGTACTTTGCTTTCTCTTCTGGGGAGTTCTCTCCTAAGGCTACTAGAAGGCAGTGAGTCACTTGATATCACTATAAAATCAGACTTTGGGGAATTTAGGATTCTACATTTGTAAAGTTTCAGGACAATAAATTCTTTTCTACTTGAAACAAAATAACAAAGCCTGTGACAGACTGTACAACCTACAATATGTCAGTACTAAACATATAACCATTTAAAATAAAGCACCAAAATATTTTCTTCCGGTAAACAAGACAAAGCTCAATTCTGCTGAGAAATTACAGGCCAAACTAACCGTATGACTTCTTCTACCAGGGTAAACAGGCTGTCTTAGTTATTCTTCTCTCATTGCTGAGACAAAATACCAGACACCCAAAGTTAGGGGAAGAAAGGTATATTTGTCTCACAGTTTGTAGAGCTTTCAGTCCACAATCAGCTGGGTCTGAGGCAGGGTGGCATGGCAGACAGGCAGAAGGCAGCAAGGTAAGCAAGGGATGCAAGCAAGGGGGGTTAACCAGCTTTTTCCTGTACTTTATATCTTATCCAGGCTGCCAGGATTAGGGCAGTGCTAAACCAATCAGTGCATTGATTTAGTAATCACACGCCCTTAATCCCAGCATCGCACACTCTAGATCCTGCTACCTCTTACCACATGAGTCTTTGAGGGGACATCCAGACACAAACCATAATACAGGCTGAACTCTGAGGAAACAGTGGAATTATTTTGGGCAGGTAGGACAATTGAAAGAGACTATTTTATTTGAAAGCTAGAACTGAAATTTATTATTTGCATGCATTTTACCCATCTATCATTCAAATTTTTTTCTTGTGAAAGATAGACAGGTCAGTATATATAAATAACCTAACCAGTAGTACAACATTAAAATTGAAATTTTAAGATTTTAATCCATGTCTGTAGCCTCCACATTTTATGTACTTTTTTTGTGAAACATAAACCACATCTCTTTGGTAGTGATGAAAATCTTCATAAAAGGGATAGAAAGAATGTCAACATTGTAAAGGGAATACTAACTACACATTGTCTAACAATACTTTTAGCCAAATATCCTGTTTTTCTCCTACCACATCTGGGAGTCTGTCTCAGTCTTATTCTCTGACCTCTCGTCTTTTTCAGTTTTGTTAATGTGGAAGAAACCAACATCTCAGTCTTTGAAGTTCTTTTTTCTACCTTCACTCATTACTGTAATGACCTCACTTAGCCTCCCAGATTTGAAAACAATGTTTATGATCATGACTTTCCAGTTTTTTCTTACCAGAGTTTATGGATCCAAGCGTGTCCTTAACATCTCCACTTAGACAATTAGTAGTATATACAACTCAGCCTGTTAAACTAACTACTAATCCTGTGCCCCAAATGGATGCCGCCTTCTGCTTTCTTCATCTCTACTGTAGGTATTGAATGTATTTTGTTTGTCCACTAATTTAATTTATGGGCATTTTTGTTGTTTCTACATTTTACCTACTGTGAATAGTACTCCTGTGAGCAGTCCCTCGCAGTCCTATATCAGAGTTCTTGTTTTCAAGAGTGCCCCTCTTGTGCATGTACTTGGAAATATAATTACTAGGATGTATGTTAACTCTATGATTAATGTTTGATGTACCATCAGACCAATTTTCCATTGTGGTTTCCTTCCTATTATTTTTTTGCATGATAGATATTTTAATCCATTTTTAAAACTCTACGTTTTGATTTGTTATTTAAGTAAAGATTATATGGTTGTTTCTTGTTATTTAAAATCTATTTTTTCTTGTCTGTTAAATAAAATATTTCTGTCATTTATTTTTAATACAATTACCAAAACATTGTGTTGTTTACTGAAATTCTTCGCAACATTCAGTCTTTATCTTTGTACTTCAATTTTCTCCCCTACTTTTTGGTAGTATATAAACTACTGTTCATTTAATCTAGTGAATTTTTTTAATTTATTGTTTTTTTTTAATCCTGAATGTGATTTCTTTTTTTTTTTAAATATCTTTTCTTTGTCATTTTCTTGGTTTTCTTTTAATACTTGAATGTAGTTATGGTAACAAATTTAAGGTCTCATCTGCTGTTTCAATCATTTCTACTATTTTGGGTCTGTTATAATTGACTAATTTTTCCTGTGAGTCACATTTTCTTGCATCTTGGTATATCTGGTAATTTTTATTTCGCTACTAGTCATTTTCATTTCTTGTCATAGATTGTCTGGATTTTGTTGTTAAAAAGGTTGGATTTGTTCTATAGAAAGTTAAGTTACTTTAGGTTAAATTCAATACCTTTAGGCTGTGTCTTAATTGTTTTCTTTGTCACTGGGCATGGTGGCACACATCCATAATCCCTGCAGTTGGGAGGCTTAGGCAGGAGCATTCTCACAAATTTGGAGCCAGCCAGGGCTTCATAGTTAAGTTCAAGGCCAGCCTGAACTACGTAGTCAGAGACTGTATCAAAACGACAAAACAATTTTTTATGGTGTTTCAATCAAGCAACCATATTCTGAAATCTCGAAAACTGTGAGCTAAAAGAAACATTTCCTCCTTCTGAACTGTCTTAGGCATTTTGTCATAGTAATGGAAAGCTGCCTAACACAGACAACATAATACTGAGAATCTATCCTTATGAGGTGACTATTGAATGCCGCAAGTGATCAATAAATATACGTCACTCTGGATATTGGAAATGTAAACAATTTCTAATCCTTTATGGGCACTTAGAATCACTTGTTCACAGCTTTCCTATATTCTATTCCCTGACTTTGTGGAGATTTACTCTCCTCATATGCATCTTAGTAAGATTTCAGGAGAACACAGTCATTTTCAAAATTCTTTCTGAGCAGATCGCTTCTTTCAGTAACTGTGTGCTGCAACTTCCAGTTAATTTCATCTTCCCAATCTCTGTCTACTTAAATCAGCTATACTGCTAATTTTTCTTGGGATTTCACTCTGTGATGGTTGACTTCATCCATCAACATAGATGAACCATAGTGTCTAGATAGACTGCAAACATTGTTCTGGATATTTCTGTGAGCATGTCTTTGGACAAAATTAACTTCTAAATAAGTAGATGTTGTGTAAAGCAGATTTCCTTCTGTAATCTGGGTAGATCCCATCAAATGAGTTAAAGGAAGGCCTAATTTAAACCAAAGAATGACCTCCCAGCAACAGAGAATTCTGAAGAAGATCATCTGTATACTCGCACTACAGAGTTATCTTTTTCCTGGGTCTTCCTCCTGTTTGAGTTTGAACTGCACTTTGTCAGTCCTGAATCTTCAGTGTTTGTGTTTACCAGTCTCTGTGACACCTGAACCAATTTCTTAAAGTAAGTATCATTCTATACATACATACATATGTGTGTGTGTGTGTGTGCACGTGCGCACACATTATTGGTTCTGTTTCTCTGAAACAACTTCAGCAACAAAGTTCGTATGACAATAGTGCTAACTTTTCTTTTCCTTCCTTCTTTCAGTGGCAGCAGGTCTATATGGCTTGTTGTCCATCGGTCCACACACTGTATTTCAGATGTTTTCCAGTTATGTTTATGATGTGAGTTTAAATCCATTTCCTGTTACTTTATTATGACTCGAACTTGAATTACAATACAAATATTTAAGTAGAGAACAATTCAATTTATTTAAAAAATTTGAATATCTTTACTCTTTTTCATTAGTATATGTTTCCAGTACTTAACGATCACATTCATCTCGGGGAATTTGTACATGTACATAACGCATCTTAATTCTTTTTTTGTCCCCTTCTGCTCCCCTCCCTCCAACCCTTCTGCCACTCCTTATTTGCAAAATCCCTATTCCCATTTTTTCCTTCAATTATTTTTTTTATCCTGTATAATCACTCATCCGTGTCTTTCACATATTTGTTAATCACTTTCATAATTTATCCATAATGGGCATGTGGTTACTTTTAATTTAACTTAAGGAAAAACATAAACATCTACTTAAGGTCAAATAAATATGAGTTCAACTATTGGTTGCACTGCCTGGTAAGAGAGAGCTAGAATTCCCAAAATGGAGAGATGTCTTTCTAATAATATGGTATTCCTTGAATTCATTCCTTAAGGCCCAGATACCACCTACATTCCATTCTCCAAATTCCATGAAATACCTCACTATCTTTTCAGTCCATTTTTGTTTGCTTGAGTTAAGTAAGCTTTGGTGTTTGGCTTTGCAAATCAAAGCCTCCTCACTATTGCTTTTCTTTCCTTCAACCTTGATTTTCTTTTACCTTGGATATCTTAATTAATACGTTTTCCCCTTTCTGATACAGTAGATAATGATTTCATCTTTCATCCCCTAATACTGTGTGAGACTTAAAGGGAAAAATTTCTTAAAATATATTGAGATTTGTAAAGGCTTGCTGTCAATGTAATTATAAAATGATCAGCAAAACTACTCTTGAATATTTTATAAGATTTTCAGTGTTCTCACTTGTGCTGTTTCCTGTAATCCTAAATCTCTAATTATAAAGGACTTTAATTACAGTCCACTTTTTTTTACTTAGAGAAGGCAGTGAAATATGAATCTTGGCGTTGGCCAAACTTATATGAATTCAGGACTTAACAATTGGTGTGAAATGTGTAGACACCAAACAAGTTTCAAATGAAACAAAAAATGTATCAGTGAATCAGAAACAGGTGCACTTCAATTATACTCAGGTAAACATTGCATAACACATTGCCAAATATTAATTTATGTCTTGAATAGCTCTATACAATGATAGAAAGGCCAAGGGACTAGTTTGGACATACTATGTGCTATCTTCAAAAACCACCCAGATTGGATTACATAGACCTATAAAATCTAGAAGGAATATCAAAAGAATATCTGCTCTAGATTCTGAATTCAAGTAGTTAAGATACCATCAGCCTTTATTTTATGCATGTAACTGCGATTTAAAAATATAAAATGCTTTGGTTAAGGTCTCACAAATTTTCAAAAATGAAATTACAGCAGGAATGTATTATCTATCTATTCATTCAAGTGTTTATATAGAAAATAATTATATAGTAATGAATGCTTACTGTGTTCCAGTCACTATGTTTTTTGGTATAGACAAATGATAAATGATTCAGACAAAATATCAGGCCTCATAATTTTTTATTTGAGAAATAATGTTTCTTCTACATGAAAAGAATGGTTGTAATTTCTTTATTCATTTATTTATACTTAATGGACTCATGGGTTAATCAGCAAGTTATAACTCATTGCTATCATTACTTATTTTAATGCTCAAATTATCACAGATATTTTTTCTAGCAGGAATCCAGTAAAATTAGATTTTGTGTTCTTTTGACAGTTCACCATCATTGCTTGAAGGACTCTTTATCTTGGAGTGTAGCAAGTTGTTCCAGGATAGTCCTGAATATTTCCTGACTTGGCTCTTGAATGAGACCTTTCTCCAAGAATTTCTCATTCATGTAGTGGAGAACAAACAATACTTAGAATCTATGATCTAGGTGATGGGAAGCATACTCTTTTTTAGGTTTTTAGGAAGGACCCAACAGCACAACTACAGTACGTTGGCTGAACTCTTAACATGAGTCCAATCATGAGCAAGCATCGGAAGAGCCCACATGAGTGGTATTCTACCAAATACATAATTTACATTCTTCAAAAAATGTCAAGGTAATAAAAGAAAAAAGAAAGACTGCGGAACTCTACTAAAGGAAACTAAAGAAGCAGAATAAATAAATGTAGCATATGACCCTGAATTAGATTCTGCCCCAGAAACAAGCAAATAATTTATAAGTATTTTGAGTATAACTGCGATTCTTATTTACATTGAAAATAAAAAGTTTCAGTTTTTAATGATACTAAAATGGAAGAAAAGATAAAAAGATAAATTATTTACTTTATGGAAATTCCTGGAAGTCTAGTGTGACATATTAAATAAGAGTTTTAAATAAAGAGGCCACAGGTTTACCTTGCAGCCTTATCAGATATAGCTCTTCAAGCATGGTCAAGTCACTTTAAGTATAACTGTTACCATGGGTAAGACAGTTAAATATGTTGCTAAAACTCAAATGCCTTTAATAAACAATTGTCATTATTCATCCTAGATCAGTGTAATTTTTACAAAGTTACCCACATTCACTCTCTCTCCCGAGTGGCTGTAAAATACCTTCTTTGTGACTTTTCTGCTCTATCAAACATACATTATTCTCTGTGTACCTTGACATGGACTATAACTGAGTTGAAGCCAAGGAGTATATCTTTCTTATCTTCACAGAACAAATCACAATACTGGAAAAAAATGAATTCTCTAATGTTTGCTGAGAAAATGATGATCATTGATATTGAGGAAAGGCCACTAAATCTGATTTTCAAATTTCTTTCTATACTATCTCAGGAAAACTCAACATGCTGCTCTGGTCATTTTGTTCTCCGACCTTGTGGCAGGCTCAACAATCTTGGTGCTCCTTGCTCCGTAGATACATCAGTCCAATCTCTGTCTTCATCACTACAGACTTTCCCTCTGTGTCTTTCTATGTTTGCCTTTTCCCCCTTTCTCTTTATAAAGAAGTGCTGTTTGGTTTAGAGTGTTTTTTAAAAGAATAAAGGGAGTTCTCCCATTTCCTGAGTTGAATTCAAGTTTCTACTGACGATGTTAGTGCTTACTCATTCCAGCATTTTGATGGGGTTGATACAGGGTTCAGATCCTCTGATATCATTCCATCCGTGGTCAGACTGACCATAATAGCTGACAGGGAAATCTATGCACTGGCAAAATTTGGTGCAATTGGTAAAAGTAGATGGTGGCAGTTTTTGGAATTCCTTCGCATATTGTTTAATAAAAGTGAATTTATTGGCACAGTAGCTACTTGCAACAGCCCAGTGAATTGAAGGGAATAAAGTCAGAGGAGGATAATGAAAGAAAGCAAATGGATGAAACATACCAAAGGAGCCCTCAGAAATAGCTAAGATTATCAGAAAGATCAGAGGTCGGAAGGTGGTCAGAAAATTAAATTTTTTTTAGGTTAGGTTAGGCAGTTAGGTCTGTGGAAACAGACTTGTAAACGTAAGATTTTCACAAGTGTTTTAGGTAGAAATTTTCCTTTGAAATTATCAGCATTTCCAAAATCACTGGGTGTGGATAATTTAATTTAATGACTAATTATTGAATACATATTTAGGAGGCAGAATGCTGGTCCCCCAAAGATGCAGAGAACTTAATTCCTGGACTTTGTGAATGTGTTATCTTCATTGACACAAGAAATATTACCCTCATAATTAAGAATGAGTAGTTTAAAATAAGGAGATTATTCTGGATTGACCAGGTATTCCCAACCTGATTACAGAAGCCCACACTGCAAGTTATTATTTTGTTCTTATTCCTGGAAGATTCTACCATTATTATCTTCATAGTTAGAAAGAAAATTAGTTTTGTTGTGGAAGAAATTTCGTGGCATTAAAGGCCCGAATTTAAAGTCAGTCATATTTTACTTCTTTTTAGGTGTTTATGCAACTCATACTTCCTGTTGTAAGCTGTAAGATATTGTCTTAAACTGATGCCTGCTCTTGACACACACTCTTGTTGCAAGGTCTCTGGTAGTCTTTTAGAGACCAAACTCTTATGTCACTTAGCTTCTCTCCAAACTGGGTCTATGCCTGCTTTATAGGCCAAATATTCAGCTATGCTTCATAGATATTTACAAATAGAGTTTAATTAATGCATACATCAAAATAAAATAAAACAGTAAATATCTATTAGAAAAAAGCTCATGATTACAGAACAAATTATATAAAGAGAATACCATACCTGTTCAACACATCTAAAATTTTTGTTATCATAGGAAAAAAGCATCATCCACATTATTAGTAATGTTTTCTACAGGTGAAAATCATATCCAGAATATACTTACATATTTTTTCCTGACAGGAATTTCAAGCAAAATTATAGTATTTCCCTCCTTAAATGTCTAAAGATATTTATTCGATGATAATTTTGCACATTTTTACTCACTTTTTATTTTGGTGCCGGGGATCGAACTTAGGGTCTTGTGCTTGTTAGGCAAGTACTCTAACCACTGAACTAAGTCCCCAGACCCTTTATTCACATAATTTTTAAACCTTCATTTAATGTTGTCTTACCTTCATTTCATACCTGACCTTCAAATTATTAATACTGTGGAAAAGTTGAAGCTAACCGAATGAGTAAGTAGTCATTATCCAAGGCTTTCAACTCTGCCTTTACCAAGACAATACATCTGAAAAGAAAGACCTATCACCAGGGAAACACAAAGTCACCAAATTCTCCATTTCCCAGAAAAGCCCTGTGGGCCAAGACCCACCCTTCAGGTTAGGTTACGAAGCAAACAAACTATTGAGATTTACTCTTGAAGATTTTCCTAGTAGACATTTAGTTGAGTTAATAACCACTCTCCTTTTTATATCCCCTTTCTGAGTTTCTTTCCAGAAATTAAATGCGAGATGTATGGATTATCAAATGATGCCCTTTTTATCTCTTTCTTTGTAAGAATTTTGTTACTCATTCATCCATGGCATCAAGTTTCAAATTTATAAAGAATACTGGATGCAATAATATTAGTGACTCAGAGTCTCTATGTTACTTACAGATCATTTATGGTGCTCAGTGCAAAATGAACATGTTGTCTTTGTTCAAAAAGCAGGGGCAACTGTCACTAAAAGTACTAGTATTTTCACTTTTTCTACAGGTTTTGTTTTCGTTTTTTGAAACACGGTCTCACTCCGTAATTCAGGTGGGCCTTTAACTCACTAAGTAGCCCAGGCTGGCTTTGAACTCATGGCGATACCCCTGCCTCAACCTCTCAGAGTGCTGGGACTACAGGTGTGAGCCACCATGCCCAGCTTCCTCCACAATTTTATTCTTGACTTCTCATAGTGTTTTTTACTTGATTTTATGTCATTCAGTAAAGAAAAGTTAAAATGTGTTCTAGAACATATGTTATGTATGTTGTATTATTGAATACTACTTTTAATGCAGGACTAAGAGCCCCTGAAATTGTACAAGAAATCACTGAAATTATGCAATTCATATTTTGCAGTTTATGCATATTTCATTTTTGCCAGAATAGAAGATGTCAGATACAAACCACAAGTCCAAAATCATAGATCAATCTATTAAGACTTTCAGGATGGTGACAGCAGAGAATTAAAGCAAGTATTTGGCCCTTTTAAGCTTGAGGTCCTGTATCTACAAACAAGCTGCCTAATTATGGAGACATCTCTAAAGTGCCTTATTGAATGTCTCCATATGTCCAGTGCTTTATGTGTATTTTTTTTAAATCCTACAAAGATCGTTATCCTGGTTTTATAGAGTATGAAATGAATGATCAAAAGTGGTTGATTATTTTACTCTGTATGTCCCCTGTTCTACAAACAAATTGAAGTTTTGAATCAATGTTCGAACTGTAACAAATCTGGATTTGGTAATTTTAACTAACCCTTTAACATATTATAAAGCATGACCAAAATTAGTGGGATTTAAAGAACCCATGGTTTCTTATAACACAAAATTATAATTTTACACTTATGCCACCGGCAGTCCTTGCTTGTATAGCACTATGCTAAAGTTGGTACATCACCACTCTCGATTACCAGGGAATGATACAAAGCAAGTACTTCTTACATAATTCATTGTGTTTGCATAATGGTCTTTAGTGTCTCCTTTTTGTTGTTGTTGCTGTTGTTCATTAAGGTGTTATTTATTGTGCTGGGAAGATTTATTACAAAAGATCTGGAATTAATCTGAGTTGTGTCACTAAAGTATCTACACAACAGTGACCTTTGGTCAAAGCAGGAAATACATTATTAGCATTGTGGTTTTGCAACCATACATCACAGATACTGGAGGATGATTTGTATTGCTTTGTCAGTACTGCCTAATAAATAAATTGAGACTAATGATTTGCACCTGGCCTTGGGGAAAACTCCAGAGAGTTCTTTCACTGGGGCTAATTACATGGCAAGGATACACTTATGTGGCCGACAGAGTATAAGATAACCCAGTCGAAAGTCAATTATGGATTCCCTGGCCCCAAGGTGGGTTGTGTACAAACTGGTAGTTCCTAACCAGAACAGAAAAAACACTGGCACAGCCCGGACACACAGTTGGAACTCAGGTCTGCTCTCTTAGGACTTCGTACTGTGAGGTCTTTGGCTGTGTACACATCCCTGTTTTGATGTTTGGTCTATATTGTATCTTTTTCTTTTAGTCAACTGTAATTTACATATATTTTAATTTCTTCATCCTTTTATTTAACAGTCCATCCCATCTAATTACTACTATTTGTGCACTTACAGATGATGTTTTTCATCAATTTTATGTACACAATATTTTGATTTTTTGTTATTCTTAAAAATGCATATAGTCAAGCCCTATAGTCGGAAAAATAAATCAATTCTTTCTAAAACATTTCTGAGTGTCCTTTTGGACATAATCCATCCTGCCCTATCCAGGCAACCACATTTGAAGAGTTCTTTCATGTGATATGATCAGAAAAATATGTGAATAGTTAATTTTTAAAAATGTATTAAAATAAAAGATACATTGCCATTCATCCCCCTCAAAATACCGCCTCTTGCTTCCAACAAATGTATCCCATACTTCTTGCCACTTTTTGAAGTACGCCTGGAAGTTCCCTTTTGTGAGTCTTCTTTTGTTGTACTTTCATGGCTGATGTGATATCCTGAATTGATTTGAGACTTTACCTGTTGTTACAGTTTAGATCCTGATGCTCCCCCAAAGCTTCATGTGTTCAGAAGTGGGCCTTTCAGAAGATGATTGGTTCACAGGAGCACCGTCCGCTGAGGAGTCACAGCTGAATGAGTGGTTAGGAGGGAGGCCTCACGGGAGGTAGGTCACTGGGGGAACAACCTGGCAGAGCGGTCTCCCTCACCAGCTCCTTCCTTCTCTCTCTGCTCCCTGGCTACCATCATGTGAACAGCTTTCCCCTGCACTGGCCCTCTTCACCATGCCATTTCTGCCTCGGAGCAAGCCAACTGTGGACCGAAACCTCTAAAATCCACGAGTTCAAATAGACCGCTCACCCTTTAAATTCTGTGTATTGTGTATTTTGTTTTGTGACTACAACGCAAATAAGATACTTTTCATGGTATATTGACTTTCAGGAAGAACCAGAGGTTGTATGATGACAGAGCCAATGAAAAAGGTAGAAGAGGACACGCTGTGTTTTTACAAACTTGTCTTTCTGTGGAATGGCGCTCAGCAGCACTGTTTGAAATATTTTTCAGTCATACCTCTGACAGATGCTCATGAAAGAAGACTTCCAAAACTGCCTCAGAAAGTGACAAGAAAAGTGGAATTAGTGTCCCGGAAGTGAGAGGCAGTGTTTTGATGTAGATGAAAGACAATATGTTTTTTACTGTAATTTTTTACTTAAACATTCGCTCCATATTTTGATCAACACATACACACACACACTGGAATACTGTAGCTTATTTACAGGGATTCAGTAGGATATTTTGCATATTGAGGGACACACCAATAGCACACAAGCTGTAGTTAAATTGGATTTAACTACTTAATAAATTGAACTGTTATGTAATTCTTTGTTCTGGGACACTATGAAGACAATTAGAGAACTTCTGAGACAATTCTCAGTGAAGAATAAAATAGTTTTTGTTACATATATGCCTGAATGGCAGGGTAGATACATAAATTATGACTATATTGGCAGAAAAGAATAATAAGTGGACATGATTGACATACATCTGTGTTAGTCAGCTTTTCCCTTGATGGACAAAATACTCAACACTCACATCTTCAGGGGAGTGAGCTCTAATTTAGCTCATGTTTTAGGAGATTTAGCCCATGATTGGCTGGCTCTAAGATGGAAGCATTGTGTTGGAAGGGCATGGCAGAGCAAAGATGCATAGTTCACGATAGCCAGGAAACAGAGCAGGGATGGGTGCCAGACAGGAAAGGGCAAGGGATCAGATATAGGCCTCAAGGTCATGCCTCCATGACCTACCTAGACACACCCAGAAAGGTGCTCTGCTAATCCTCAAGGTGGATCCCAAAGACATTCCAAGTTGACACTTTTGAAATTGCCGCGTCATGCTGCTTGTCAACTTGTATTCCAAACACATCTTAAATCATACTGAATCTCCAAATAAAGATAGTAGCCAGTTCATGATGCCATCTAACATAATACAGCTATCCTGTGTACAAGCAGAAACCCAACTATCTCTTCCCAAAAGTCTCAAGCGTTCTAGTATTTTCCAAAAGTCCAAATCTCTTCTGAAACTGAAAGCAAACTTTGCGTGATTCTCCATAAAAATCAAAAACAATTTTCAAAATCCCAAGGTAAAAGAGCATGGGATAAACACTCACATTCCAAAAGAGGAGAATTCAGGACTATAAGAGAATAGGTCCCAGCAAAAATAAATCCAACAGGGTGAATATTAAGCCCTATAGCTCCTTATTTTGCATCTGGAGCATATGATGGCAAAATGTGAGCTTCAGTGGTTGTATGCAGCACCATCTTTACAGCTTTGCTGGTTGTAGTCCACACAGGCTCTCATTTGGGCTGGCTTCACTCAGGCTCGCAGCTTTCCTAAGCCAGCATTCCATGTGCCCAACACCTCAGATGTCCTAGGGTCTCTCCTGTAGCTTTGATTCATTCCCAGCACGTCACACACTGCCCACTCACTCAGGGGAATCCTTGCCTGGCATTCAGTCTTCCTCTGTAATTTGGCTGAAAGCCACCCTGACCCCACAACTCTGGTACTCTACATGCTGATAACATAGATGTGATGTGGGTGACACCAAGGTCTGCTGCCAACTTCAGCAGTAGCCAGACACTGGACCATGACACCTATGCCAACAGTGTCTGAGCACCTGTATGGCTGAACACAGTGAACTGAATCTTGTGGAACCAGTTCCCTTGGAGACCATGCTGGAGCATGGGGCCCAGAGACTTTCTCATCAAGTGAAAATTTACACGTTTACCCCCTTGAGGTATGATGAGAGTAGTCTGGCAGATTCATGAGATGCCTTCGAGGCATTTTTGTTTTTGTCCACTTTACCAAGCACTTGATTTTGTTTTAATGGTGTTAATCTCAGCAACAATATCTCTTTTAACAATCAAATTTATACATGGCTCCTTCTGGGTCATAAGTGATGTTTTTTTCACATTTTCCTGCTCTACATTTTGTCCCTGAGTCTTAATATAAATCTAGCTAAAAGCAGCCCACAGTATCCATGTTGCAACCTGAATATTGGGCTGTTTTGAAATTTCATCTGCCAGATTAATTATTCAACTGCCCTTAATCTCGATCTCCCACAAAGACTTGGGACATGGGCAAATGTTGGCCAATTTTCTTTTAAAGCACAACACACACGATCTCTAGTCCAACTGCTAATGTATCCCTTGTTCCCAAACCTCCTCCACCTGGACTTCAGTGTCTACATTCCTATTAGCATTCTGGTGTTTTGAGCACTAATGAGAATCATCCACAAAACTCATTTAAAGAATTCTAGGACTTTTCTAACTCACATCTGCAAAACTTTCCAAATTCCTCCCATGAAACAGTTCTAAAAGCTTTTAAATTACATGATCAAGTGAAGTCACAGTGAAGGGCTCACTTCTGGTACTAATTTTCTGTATCGGTCAGCTTGCTGGACACAATGCCTGCTAATCACAACCTAAAGGAGTAGAGGTTTAATTTGAGTTATGGTTTATAGGAGTCAGTCAACAGACAGGTGGCACCAAGGCAGAAACATCATGGAGGAAAGGCACGGTAGAGCCAAGATGATTAGTTCATGGTAGTCAGGAAGCAGAGCAGAGGAAGAGCCCAAGAGAGGATGGAGTGAGGGACTAGATGTAGACCCCAAGGCCAGACCTTCACGGCCCATCTCGACACACTCAGAAGTGCCTTTCACCAATCTCTGGAGGGATTCCAAAGTCAATCGGAGTTGACACTGTCCTAACTGCCACAATATTTGAGTAGTTTTTCTGAAGAATCAAAACCTTTAGAGTAAGAGATCTGCAATGGATAAAACTCTTTGAGATTTTATCAAGGACTTAGACTATATTGATCTGCTTGTAGTAGCATATGATTTTCATTTTCATTAGCTCAACGTGGTTGCCATATTCCAACTATCCCATCTAATACTCAGTGAGGATAAAAAAGAATCAAAGAAGTAGAAGAGCTGAGAGGTGAATTGACAAGCGTATCGACAGTTTTGAAGAACTTCCTTGGAAATTAGTCCACAAATTTCCTTTTGTATCTTACTGTCCAGAGAATGGTTCCTGTGGATATACTTATTTCAAAAGAGATTAAATATGTTTCTTTTCCCACTGAGTAGAGGAAATGAACTGGGAAGGAGGCTGTGAATGACTTTTGAGGCGTCATCAATATCATATTATCTCCATGTTGCTTTATTAGTAAATGTTATGAGAATCAGACATGGCCAAAACAGTTTCAGATATTATTTTAAATCTGCTAATGTGCTCTTCGTAAGTTAGCTGCTTTGTTGTGGCATTAAAAAAAAAAACAAAAAAAACAAAAAAAAACAAAAAACGATACTCTGAAATGCTGGATTGTATTTCTTGGGAAGAAAATACCTGGTTAGATTACTAAAAGAAAAGTACGTTTTCTCCATTATGTAAAGGTTCTGGTTTCTGTACCATCATGCAAAATGGTTTATCTTACACTATCATGTAAAATCCTGTCCATTTTGCATAATTTATTGTAGTAAAAATAATTTTGATGATTTTCTTTTTTATAAATTTTTGAGCATCTATCTGCACATTTCCTGAATAGCATCACATTCAACCTAACCACACTATCAGTCCCATGTCTTCTACCTTATTGAGTGATCAAACATCCAGATATAGAAGATGTTGATGGAACCTTGTTCATGTTAGACATTTAATCAACAACTGGAGGTGGTTCTCAACGTTTGGAGAGAAGTGATAAATGTAAGGACTACTGACAGCTGTCAGATTTTGTGGCTAAATTTAATAGTGAAAAACTAAAACTGTAACCATGTGAAATTCTGTAAATAGATTTGGAAGTTTGGTTTGTTATTTTGACAGTAGATGGTACCAAAAATGAATTTAAGGTGGTATTTTTAGTATAAATCTTCATGCCTAACGTTTCATGGGACATTTGTTTTGCTGAAATAAATATCCCTTTAAAGAAGTTAGAATACACTGTACATGTGGGATACACTGTGTGCTAGCAAGCCCATGGAACATAGACTATATAAAAGAAATGAAAAGAAATGGCAGTAAATAGAGAATTGTGGTGGACTCATTACTGTGGTCAACTTGCGCAGGAACGCCCAGCTGAACTGAGTTGGTGTGGTTCTGGGTGTAGGAGATTCACCTGAAGGTTATTGCCAATACAACATAAAGAAGAACGGGAGCAGAGGATGGTTGCAGGCTGTTTTCCAGGAGAAGTTCTGTTGCAGCTGGTTTGCCAGAAGGGAACTTGGCTGTTCTTGTCCCAGGAGGAGCTCCAGGCCTTGGCCTTGTGGGGGGTGACTGCTGTTCACTTTGGTGAAGTGAACAAGCATCGTATCCTGGTGCCAGTATAGATTTCTTCAGCCTTTTAGGGCAGATAAGGAAGTACACGGGACAGTGCTGTGGGCTCCCAGTCCTCGATCAGATCTTTCAAGGCTCCAGTGCACAGGTAGATGTTCTGCACTCTTCCTGCATTTGGCTTGTATGTGTGAATGTCATAATTTGTTAATGTCCTATATTAAATCTGGTATCTTACGAACCATTGACTCTTGAAAAGTAACTCTTAATAAAAGAATGCACTCAATAGTTAATATTATTTTTAGTAAACCTTGAATTTTATAACATTTCTAATATATTTCACTCCAGCATGGAATAGGTAGTAATTTGTAATAATAAAATGCAAGTAATTCTTAAAATCTTCAAGGCGATTTTTAAAGTGAGTTTGGATAAGTTCGTTACAGAGGGTCATATAATACATGACCTAGCTTCCCTATTCATTTATTCATAACACTATTGACCTGGATAGCTGTATAAGATTTCAAATCATTTTGTCTTTAGAATAATTTTATATAGGCATAATAACTGAGGTAATTCTTTTTCACTTACTGAGCAATAGTTTTGTCCTGTGTAGTCATATTTCTATACTCAACTTTACTAGAGACTCACAGTCAACAAAATAACCATCGTTCTACTGATGCCAAATCCATAGACTCGGTGCTCTTGGGAGATGAAAGGCATAAAAAGTTAATGAAAAATTTATGTCAGAAGAAAGAGCAGCAGAGGACAGGTGGAAAATGATAGGAAATGAGCTACTTATTGTCCGTGTGGTAGAAGGAAAACACTGTGCTCCCTCTGGCACTGGAATTTTCTCCACTAATACAAGGCCATTAAGATACTGATCCTGCATTTTCCCAGATGATGACTTCAGAGTTGAAAACCTTGAATGGTGAGTTGCTGAATCTACCGAGTCACATTTTTTTTTTTTTCTTGAAGCCTGGAATCTACTTTGCCCTAGTAAATAATTGCCCTACAGTAATGCTGCCCTTGTGTGGACAGATTTTCTAATTTTTAAAGAAAAATCATAAATTTTTGTTTTATTTTACTTAATTTTTGTTATTTAATGCAGCACCTTCTATGCATCAAGGTAAGGATTAGTAATCCATTTTAAGGAGAAAAATCCAAATGAAAATCAACTTCTTGTTTGCCAATATTGATGCTTTCCCAAATTGCTGCTTCAAATATATAAGAAAAAGATAAGGGGCCCCTAAAATGTAGTTTAATGCAGATGATTTTTTCCAAGATAGACAGGATATTACAGCACACTTTTACTGAACGTTTTTCCTCTTTTTTTCTACAACTTCAAACTGGGAGTCTTGGATCTACTCAATCCGTGATGAAACTTTACTGCAAACTGAATTGTATTTATTTAAATACTAAACACAAAACTTCCAATTCAAAACATAAAAAGTAATGCTTCATTATTTTTAAATATATGAATAATTAAAATAATGACCCATGAGGTGATTAGGATAAATGGTTCCTGAAGTTTTTATTATATATAGGAAGTACTGTCTATTTGTGTGTGTATGTGAGTATGAATGGAAAAAAGGACAGCATATAAGCAAAAAAAATTTTAAATTTATAAAAGCATTCAAGGTATGCTATAGTGTAATTAACGTTTAACTTTAAAAAAAATCGCTACTACCACTTTTAGCTATATAGTCAACATCAAATTATTTTAAATACTCGTTCTCAACTTTCTCATCTGACCTTAGTGTAAAATGCATGATTGCTGTGAAGATTAAATGAAATACATAATTAAACGGAAACATATGTATAAGAGCTCTAGTTACAGTGCTTCGCACATATAGACACTTTATAATAGTTGTTTAATAATAGAATGAAATTTTTCCATTTGTGTTCAACCTTCTCTGAGCTTTTTCTTGCCAGATAATGGCAGTTTATCCTCTTCTCCGTGGGGGATGGTTTGGCATGTTAAACATCTCCTGTGTGACTCACAGACCTAAACATCTAGGTAGGGTTTTATTTTAATCATGAGCTTTCAAAGTCATTCTTCTCACATCATAGCACTAGTCGCCTTACTCGCATTTTGCACAGTACAGCTGACTAGAATGTCCTCACTTTTAAAATACCGTAACCTATTAGCTAACAATAAGCCTAACTGGAGACAACAAGGAATTAGCAGTTATTAAGCTGCATAAGAAGAAGGAAAGTATTTAAGCATAAAATAAGTGAGTCTTTCTTATCAGAAAACAGGGACTACCTTCAGTGCTCAGCATTGCTGTCTTACACTGTTGGCACAGTAGTCTTGAGCCAAGAAAATTACATTTTTTCTCTCATATGGTTAAATAGAATGAACTAAAAATAGTGACTGAGTAGATATAGGAAGACAATTTGATGTTGACATTACATAGGATTTTCTACTAACCAAACCTGCCACACAATAGAATGAACTTTGTTAGTATTTAGCGATTTCTTTGCCAGTGGACTTTGGTTATGTATAACCTGGCCTGCTCTTTAGTAGGGTACAGGAATAAATATCGGCCAATTCCAGGGTCATTGGTTTTAGGCTGTGATATTCAACAGTGCTCTGTTTTCTTCACAGATAGTTTCAGTATATGGCTTTAAATATTTTAAGCACAAAAAAATCATTTCATACTGAATATATTCTAATTAAAATAACATCACTTGCTTGATTACTACCTCCCTGGTGCTATTGAGAATTTGTCTTTTGTTTATGTAATACTTATAACAACCCTGAAATGGTTATTTTAATATTTTCACTCCTTTACAATTACTGAATAACTGAAACACATCTATGAGATGATGTTGAATAAGCTAATGGAAAATATTACTTAGAGAGTGTTACCAGTTATGGATAAAAGTGATTCTCCACACCTACTCAGCCAAATTTAAATGCTACACACACACACACACACACATACACACACAAAATGATTGAAACAAAGCACACTAAAATGACTATTGTGTATGTTTCTGGTTCATAGATCATGATGCCTTTTTAGTGTTCTTGAGTCCTGATTTTCTAAATCATGTATACATAAGTATTGCTTTAGTATTTAGAGAACTACTACTACATCAAGGATTATATCCCTAATTAGAAAAAAATATGCCCTTAGGGTTATATAAATAAGAACTGGCACAATTTGGCATGTATTTTCACGAAGAAGTAAGTGAGGGTGGGGAGTTCACTTCATGAAGCCTCTGAAGTTTGAGTTGTTCTTTCTTTGATTTATTTTTCCAGGATAGATTCTCTGCCATTCCTTAGAGGTCAGGAAGAAGAAGAATGGCCCACTGGCTTAATGATGACAAATGGCAGCTTCGGTCTTCACCTGGGAGGCTGTGGTAACCTGGGTCTGCCTTTTGTGTGTGTCCAGGGCAGCGGGAAAGCATTCAGCTAGGCGGCTGGCCCCTGGCTGGGCTCCCGTTTGGCGTGCGTCTAACATTGTCTGGGGAACACTTTGTGCCCGCGGAGGCACACTCCTCTCCCAAGGACTGGAGCTAAGAAAACAAAAGTTCCTGGTGCCAAGGCTCTGAGCCTTATCAGAGTAAAGCACTTCTTTTTTCCTGTCTTTTCAAGGGTACTTTGACCTCAGCTCTCAGCTTGTGCGCGCACAACGCCTCCATTTTTCACTGACAGCTTAAAAGATCAAATGGATTTGGCTTTCCTGATGCTTGATACTGTGTCAGACTTCACATATGAGCATCTTTTCTGAACTATCAAGTGTTTGGAATCTCCACAAATACGTGTGAATGTGTGTATGTGTGCATTTTTATATGTGCTTGTGCATTTACATCTATATTTACAGGATTGTAAATCTATAATGTGTATATAAAAAGTAGTTTTACTTCTTGATATTTTAGAAACCATAAAATTTCAACATTAGTTGATTTAACCTGTCTATATCTTTGCATATTAGGGTAAAAACATCCACATATAGAGAAAGGAAGAAGATAATAAGACTTCTTTCTAATTTACATTTTAGTGGAGAGAAGCATTCGTGATTTTTCAACTTGTATACTGATAAAGATCAAAATGAAGACTAGAAAATACCCCAAGGTCCAAAACCTAATTTACTGCAGAATAGAATAAAATCTTAATCTCCTGACTTTATTTTCGCACTCTAGGAATGACTATCTGGATACATGCTAAAGATTTAGAAAATATGATTCATATAGTTATCATTATTACAATAAAACTACAATGGGAAAATGACTGAAAATATTAACAGGGATTATCTTCATGGCCTGAGATTGATGGTAATTTTGTTTGAAATTATCTGAATTTCTGAAAATATCTATTTAAATGTTTGCTACCTTAATGATGATATGTGTTTTAGCATATATATCAAGCAACGCTTTCTGCCGTGTTAGACAATTCACAGATCTGTTATTTTATTTTCATAGTTTATCTCATTAATAGGCTCTTGTAAATATGTACCAAATATAACATTTTAAGGTAACAGAACTCACAGGTTAATCTCAAAAAGTATCCTTTTTACTTCTGCAATTCTTGAGCTATCAGTTTGACTTTAAATGTACCATTATCTTCATAACACTGGGGGATTCCAGATTAGATTCAAATCGTAATGCTTTTCCAAGAAGCCCTGTAACAATGTGCAGAGGAAAGTTTCTATTCTGAATGAGTCTAGACTGCTTCCAGGTCGCTGGTCAGGAACATCAACCCACAAGGTGAGCAGAGACGAAGCACACAGGTTAACATGAGAATCTGTACAAATAAAGACTTAAAATTATCATTATACACGGACCCATTAAATATTACACATGAAAGACCAAAATGAGCAGTTGAAGTAAAGGGATTTTGTGGTATGTTTGATACACACACCATCCTGGTTTGCCGTCTGTCACAGGGCCCAAAGTTGCAGTTTAAATGAGAGTGTAAATGTGCTGTGTTTGAGGGCCCCAGTATGCAGCCAGCGTTAATAACTAACCGCGCAGAGCGAGCGCGGCTCCTACCGCCCTTTAGAAGCAAATTTCTCAAGTTTGTCTGGGACAGGAAAGAACAGGACTCACTGTGTGCAGTCTCCCTCAGGCTTGTGCTGAGAATTTCTGTGTCTAGCAGCAGATGTTCCTTACTTGTTTCTCTTCATTTAAAATCCAAAATGCCATCTCGAGCTGGAGCTGAGTAAGACCTGCTGGTCATCCTTCGCACCTTCTCCTTGATATTATACAATCAGAATCATTTTTGGAGTATAAATTGAGGAGAAAACACAAAGACAGGACTCCACACACTAATGGAAAAACAAAAGACAAAAATATTAGGGTTCAATATATTGGGGTACTTATTTAAAATCAATATCACACCAGGCATAATTAATTTTCTTTCTATGTGGTCATCAGTTTTCTCATCTGTGAGAGGTGACAGCTGGACTCACTTTTCCCCAGACTCTTTCTCAGGACAAGTTCTCTCAGGTCCCTTCTTTTCAAAGTCGTGTTGTGTTAACAGGTAACCTTCAATGAAAAGATGGCCTCAAAGCATCGTGTGCAGCCAAGGATGGGATGTGAACCCGCGTCCAGTCTGTCCTCTGGGTCCTGTTTGTGTGGCCATTAGGCGAGGACACAGGACAAAGCTCCTCTGCCTGGCTGTGGCCTCTCACACAGATTTCTAGCCACACTGTGGTAAAGCCACCTCTTGTCCGGCCTGAGAGTCTCCTCTGAGTTCCAGCCTTGTTGACTGGCAGTTGAGAGAGTGAGAACAGTGTTCTTGGGGGAGATAATATCTGTTTTGTCCCAGGATTACAAGGAGATCTGTGAATGGTCCTTGATTTCCATTTTTCTCAACCTAAGAAGACATCACACTTGTAATGGCTGCCTGAAATTACATCAGCGCTCATATTTAATTGTTACTTGAAAAGCGGTGTCCAATCTTAATAGCTAAACATGACGATGAGTGCCACTTATATTTGTTTAGCCTTTCACTGATATTTTTGCATCCATTATTTCGTTTCCAGACTAGAACCCCAGGGTAGGTGGGAGAGATGTTATCATTTAACAGGTGAGGAACCTGAGACTCACAAAAGCAAAAGCACTTGTCCAAATTCACACAGTTAAAGTCCCAATTTTCTGACCCCTGGTGAGGGCTTTATCTTCACGTTCTTGAAAGCGGAGACAGTTCATACTATTCTAGATGTCAGAGTGTCATCAGTATCCAATGTGTATTGTAAATCCGTATATTATATTTTAGTCCGTTATATGATTCTTCTGGTACACACGAAAGCAAGGATGGCCTTCTAGCTTCCTTCCATGTCAGGGCTGTGTCTAGTAAAAGGGCTACGGCTTTTTCTAGAGCTTTGTACTAAAACTATGTCAGCAAAAGTCTTTCCATGACCCTCCTTCTGTCCCACTATGCCATGGTAACAAAAGTTGGTGCAAATGGAGAAAAAAATGCAGAAGCAGGTTCTGGAGTTCACCCTTAACTAAGACCCCCCTGTGGAAGAGGGAACCATGGGTGCTACCAATTTTGAGCAATTATTTAAGAGAGAATCAAAATGAACAGAAAAACTGATCATATCTCTGGAGAGGTTGTAATCATTGAATGGAGCAAGAACAAAATAATTGTGAATTTTGAGGTGCCTTTTCCCAAAAGCATTTGAAATACCAAAAATATTTGAAGAATCTATGTAACTGGTTGTACACAGTTGCTAACAGCAGTTACTAATTATCTTCCAAATTAAGCAGGATAAAAACAATTACTATGCAGTAGTTTGTGTCAGTTACCGAATAAAACTTCGGAAAAACGAACACATTCTGCCTAAGGCAAACACCAAACATCGTTAGGAAGCGTTTCTATCGTTGTGCAACTCTTCTGTTGATTCCAAATTATCACCACCAGATGGCGATGTGCATTAGCGAACATCGTGCCTTAGAAAGTACAGGGCTTAGCAAACAGTATGACGGGAGAAACCTTAAAGGAAACATACATTATCTCAGGAAAAAAGATTGAACTGTTGATGCAAGAAAAAGGCACATCTATGTAATTTAGGAAACGGTCGACAAAATTAAGGGTTGCTTTTTTTTTTTTTTAACAAGGCATGTGAAACAACTAACTCTTGTCTGTTAGAATTATTCTGGTGTGACAAATCAGAATTCTATTCCACTTGATATATGGTGAGCATTAATACAGGAAATGTTTGAACCTGTTAGCAACAATATGGCTGTGAAAATATAAAATGATTGTTCCATTATTTGCCAACCTGAGATCTTCTTTCTTCTCTGAGCCTCATTTGTTTCCATTCTCAAACTCTGTTCATTAGGCTTAACTAATGTTCTTCTAAAACCTGCAGGCCTTTGAATTCGCATGTTATTTACCAACTGTATCGACCTCATATGTTTGACAGTAGTCGGATAGCAAAAAGACTATTATCTTTACTTGAACATTATTGGCACTGGCTTTGTGCTCAACCCACATTTATTGAAAGTTGGATAATTCACTAGTAAATCATGTGGTCAAAAGGATAGCTGACAACACTGTAGCACACTAGAGCACTGCAGAATTTCACAACTGAAAGACTTTGAGAACATCGAGCCTGGAGATTTCCAGAACGTTACCACCTGAAGCCTATAAGACTGCAAAATTAGAGTCTGTGACAGATGAAGAAGTATAAAACAACAGAATTCAGAGACTTAGGCTTCAAGAGTGCAAGGTAATGAAATCTTAAGAATAAAAGACGGCAAGATCTCATTCCACCTGTATTAGTCAACTTTCTGCCAATCAGTCAAAACAACTAATACCCACAATTTAAAAGAAGAGTGGATAATTTTCGCTTAGGGTTTCAGTCCATGGTCAGCTGGCTCCAAGGCAGAAATAGGAATGCAGCAGAATATGGTGGAGGAAAAGGTGCTCTAGCTGCTCTAGCCACAGCAGCCAGGAAGTGGAAAGATAAGTGGGGAACCAGGGACAAAGTACGCTAGCCAAAGTCAACCCCTAAGAACCCCAGAAACTCTCCTCCAACCATGTCCCACTTCCTAACAGCACGTTCAGCTACTTAACTTATCAATGAATATAGTGCTCCTATGATCCGATCATCATCCAAGTATATGAGAATTTAAGGGGCGTTTTCATTCTAAACCACAACATTTCACCCTATCCCTCAAATGATTTGTGTCTACTTCATCATGTAAAATGCAGTTAGAATCATTAAATTTTGAATAGCTACAGCATGGCTGTAAAGTCCAAGTCCAAAATATCTTCTGAGAATCAAGGCAAATTTTTAGCTATAGTCCCTGTAAAAAAATCGAAAAGAGAGTTAAATGTTTCCATCATACGAAGACACAGAATAAAACATTCCCATTCCAAAAGGGAGAAATAGAGAGATAGAAAGGAAGATTGAAGGCAAGACAGAAACCCATCAGGGAAAACATTAAGTTCTGTTATCTCAAGTCCAGTACCTGGGACGTATTGTAGAGAAATGTGAGCCCCAAAGGCCTTGGGCAGCCCCGCCCCTACTTCATTGCCTGTTGCAGCACTCATGGCTCCTCTCTTAGTGGGTCTGCTCACTTCCTAAACTGTCCTCAGCAGTTTACCCACATTGATAGCATTTCCACATTCATGGGTTCTTAACTGCACTTCATTCTCACCACTTCACACACTGTCCTCTCTAACTGCTTGGCCTCCCAGACCTTCTGAATTTTGTATGGAAGCCACCCTGATACCACAACCCTCGTATTATGTGTCCCTAGAAAACCAGCAGCACCTGGATTGTGCTAAGGTCTGCTGGCAGCTGAAACAGTAGCTAAACCTTCTTGGATCATGGCTGTAGAGGCTTCTGAGTCCCCAGATGGCCGAGCACTGTGAACTGAGTCCCAGGGAACCAATTTCATAAGCAACCCTTCTTCTTCTTCTTCTTCTTCTTCTTCTTGTTTTTTTTAGGCAACCCTTCTTGAACTGGGGGCCCAGAGACTCCCAAGTGAAGGCTTTATGGATTTGCACACTTCAGCCTGTGAAGAGTGGAGTCTCATTGACTCCAGAGATGCTTGAGTTATCCTTTCTACTGTCCTAATGCAAAATACTTGGCTTCTTTATTGATGTAAATCTTTTCAGCAACCATGATCTCTGTGGCCCCAAATCTGTAGATACTTCCTTTCTGATGAAACTGCAAACATTTAACATCTATTTTTTGCTCCTGATTTTCTGTAGATCTAGCTAAAATCAGCCACTAGTGCTCATATCACAGTCTGCATGTTGGATTTCTTTGAAATTTCCTCTGCCTGATAAATTAGTCTACCACTCTTAATCCTGGTCTTGTGCAAAGTCTAAGGACATGGAAAAAAATAAAGACAGATTTTCTGCCAGAGTATAATACATACAGTCTCTAGATAAATGACCAATGGAGTTCTTGTTCTCAACTGAAATATTCTGAGCTTGGGCTTTGTTTGTCTGCCTTTCTGTCAGCATTCTGATCTGAACTCCAAAAGGAATCTTCTACCAACATCAGTTGATAGCGTGGAAAGGTTTCTTTAGCAAGTATCTTTAAATCTTTCCAAGATCCTTCCACAAAGCCCTTCCAAAGGCTTTTAAAGTACACAGTCAGGTACAACAGTCAAAGCAATAACACCACTTGTCTGGTACCAAAATCTATGTTAGTCACTGTCCCATCAATGGGACAAAATACCCAACACCCTCAGCTTAATGAAGGAGATGTTTATTTTGACTCATGATGTCAATTCATGGTTGGCTGTCTCCAAGGCAGAAATATGATGGTAGCAGGGCATGGCAGAGCACAAGTGTTGGAGCTACGGCAGAGACAAAGCAGAGAGAGAAGGGGACCTGGGGGTGACAGTACCCTTTTCCAGGCCATGCCCTAAGTGATCTACCTCTAACCAGGCTCCACCTCCTAACAACACATCTATCTACGGAACTCATTAATTGGTGAGTATAGTAACCTCATGATCTTATCACCTTCCAAATGCAAGAGACATTTAGAGAACATTTTAGATCTAAAATGTCTTCTGGTGCCACCTCTAGTATCTGCTCTTATAGCTAATTTCCTCTAAAAGGTAACAAATTGACAGAGAGAGTTATCTTTGATTTGACGAGCCTTTCAGATTAGTTCTGTTGAGAAGTTCATCAAGTTTGTCTGATCTCTCTGCAAGTAGGAAGACTGCCCTTTTCTGCAAGTGCATATTTTGCCCAAGCTGCTTGTACCAATGTGATTCCAATTATGAAAGAAAGACCTGTCTCTTGTTTTCATCTTTCTCGAATTTATTTTTTATTTAAATCCTTGAATCGATAGCTCTTAAATGATACCAAACAACATGCTTTTGTTGCTCTTACTTATCTGTAAAATGCTTACTGTTTCAGTGAGTGGGAAGGATTTAAAACATATTGATGCCTCACAGTGGTGTATTCTTGCGGTCTCCACATTTTTACGAAGGACTTGCAGACTGAAGATTAACTAATATTGTAGTATTTAGCTTCAAAGTGGAAAAGACCCAAGATTTTAATGCGGTTCACGTATACTTGACTTACAGTTCTGAAAGCTAGGGAGTCTAAATGTGTATGGAAGACATGGAGATTAAATCAGGACATACTCTCCTTCCTAACAAGGACTCGCTTCTGCAATAACTAGCTCGCTCTCTCAATAAAGACATAAATCCACAACATAATCACCTCTTAAAAGTTCAACTGCTTAATGTCGTTGCAATGGCAATTAAGTTTCAGCATGAGTCGTGGGGCAGATATTCAGACCGCGGCATTCTGCCCTTTCCCCTGAAAGTCCATGTCCCTCTTGTTACAAAATGCATTAATTCAATCCCGATATTACCAAAGTCTTAACTCACTTCAATATCAACTCACAAGTCTGAAGCCTAGAGTCCACCTAAATCACATACGGATAAATGCCCAGGTATGATTCACCTCATAGCAAATTTCCTCTAGCTGTGAACCTGAGAAAGCAAAATATGTTATTTACTGTATGGGCAGAATACAGCGATAGGATAAGAACAGGATACATAGCCGGATTCCAAATGGGGAAGAGAAGCAGAAAATAAAGGGTAACGAGCCCTAAGGAAGTCCAAAAGCCAGCAGAGACGATCACAGTAAGGTTCCACAATAATCCTTCTCTTCATGTGTCACCTCCTGGACACACTGAGGTTTTGAGCCCAGAGGCCTTAGGCAGCCCGCCATGATGGCATTGTTGGAATTTGCCCAGACAGACGCTCTTACGGGTTACAGTCTGTTGCCTGGAGTTGTCCCAGGATGACACTGTATGCTGAAAACTCTGTTAATTGTGGAGTCTCCGAGACAGCGCCACCCTGCTGCTCCATGAAGCACTGCCCTCGTGGAGGTTCTCTGTGGTTGCTCCACCCATAAAACAAGTTTCTGCCTGGACCCCCCGCAATGTCTGCAACATCAAGTGAAACGCAGGTGGAGGTAGCTTTGCCCCAGAGCGCTTGCATTCTGCAGGCCAGCAGACATAGCACCGCATAAAACCAACCAGGTTCACCACACACGTATCCTGCAGCAACCAATTGAGAGCATCTGAGCCCACAGCCAGAGCAGCCCCAAACTGCTGAATTACGGGAACCTGAGGAGGAGAGTGACCAGTCAGTCAGTGCACAGGGCCCATCCACTGAAACCACTTTGCCCCCTAGAGTTCCCTAGGCATTTCTTATCCAGTCAAACTGACACGTCAGGATTAGCTGTCTCAATCCACTACTTATTGGTTTGACAACCAAACATGTCTCCTCAAACCATACCTGATCTCCAAATAAAGCTAATAAGAAGTTCAGAATACCACTTAACAAGATACAACTCTCCTGGACACAATCAGTAATGTCCTAATTTCTTCTTCAAAGTCTCAACAGCTCCAGCATTTTTCAAAATCCAAGTCAAAGTCTTTCTGAGACTCAAGGAAAACTCTTAGCTCATATCCTCCATAAAAATAAAAAACGAGTTATAGTATCCCAAGGTACAATGGCACAGGAGAAAGGTTTTCATTCTGAAAGACGGACTAGGGAGCTAGAAGTCAGGTTTTTCTCACGTATTTACCTTCCTAGTCCCCTAGCCTATGGAGAGAAGTAGTTAGTTGCGTCATTATTTAAGACTCTGCACTCAGATTTTCTGAGTGCCATTCTTGACTCCATCCTTCTAGGAGCAATTCCCTTAGTCTCTCTCTTCCCCACTTTCTCATCTCTAAAATGGGGCTGCATGAAATGCATGAAATACCTCATTGTGTGATTGTGACATTGCATTCATTAATACATGTCAGACTTTGCACATGCCTGTTATCCCAGCTACTCTGGAGCCTGATTCAGGAGGATCGTAAGTTTGAGACCAGACTGGGTAATGTAGCAAGACCCTGTCTCAAAATTAAAAAAAAAAGTCTTGAGACGTAGATAGAAAAATAATTCTGGGCCCATGATTCACCTACAGTAAGTAAGACTGCTGCCTTCGACGCTTACTTTAATTCAATTTGGAACAGCCAGAAATAGCTGTTTTATATAATTCTTTTATATTTTCTCCCCTACATCTTCACCTTTGTCTGTCCCTCCTTTTCCAGGTAGGGTCCCCAGGAGGGATGCACTCGCTTCCCAGATGCATTGGGCAAGCCTGACTTGACTACGCAGCCCAGAGGCTAAGGGGGTTCTCTGAGCCTCTCCGCTGCCCAGCTCGGAACAGCGTCAGCTCCTTGGAGCTGCGGAGAGTGCCAGACACGGATTTCATTAATCCTACCATCAGTAGGTCTGAACTCATTGCCACTAATACAATACCTGTTTCTCTAACCATGCCAACATGTTCCTGACACTGTGTATGACCTCCTGTTATTTCTCAACAAAAGCTGGCAAGCACGACCTAGCCGGCGAAGTAAAACAGCCCAGCGGGCCACAAACTGCTGAGTGCATCCATGCTGAAATGAACAGCACATTCCAAAGAGATCCGCGGCAGCTCGGCTCAGAAGAAAAAGAAAACGAATGAATGCAGAATCACTTCGAGTGGAGAGAAAAGATCGGGGCACAAGATTTTCATATGTATCTTCCCTACATTAAAAACCCAGGAGACATCTAACATAGAATCCCAGACCTTTCTGATTCTAGTGCCATGTTTTGAGATGTTCCAAAAGACCCCCTTCTGACTTCACCCTCTCCAAAAGGATCACAGATGTCCTCCTGATGGGACAAGTCTCTAAAATCTTTGAAGTTTCTGCCAGCAATACCAAAAGAGAAGGCTACATGCCATATGTATGAGAAGGCTTAGTTAGAGGCCACTTTGGGAGTGAAATTGGACTAGGAAGACTGCTAGGTAGTGCAAGGAATGTGCAAGGAAAGATTGGTTGGTTTTGTTGCAGAGATTTGAACTTTTTCCCCTAAAATTTTGGTGAACACTTGCTCCATTAATTCAATGTTCCTGTCCAATGCTTTACTTTTCCATGAGCCTAGGGTGAGAGTTTTATTTTCTTGACTAAAATATCAGATCTTTCTCAAATCCATCTCCAGGAGAATGGTGCAGAAAATGTTAATGGAAAGGGAGACCACTGAGGCAAGCATGGATGATATATGGTCTTTTAAAACACCTTTAACTAATGCATAATAATTGCTTATATTTATGTATGAGAATTTGATACATACACACAATATGTAATGACCCGATCAGTGTGATTAGCATTTGAATTTCCTTAAATGTTTATTGTTTTTCCAGGGAGTTTTGCACTCTTCTTTTCTCATTGTTTATAAAATATATAACAAATATTGTGACTATAGTTACCCTACTCTGCCTTGGAATGTTCTGTTTATTCTTCCTAACTAACTGTATTTTAGTACCTGTTATCCAACCTCCTTCTATCCTTTCTCTCTCTTCCTACCCTTACTGACCTCTATCCTTACCGTGTGCTTATATGAAATCAACCTTTTACATTTCTGCATATGACAGAGCATTCAGTATTTGACGCCCATACTCAGCTTACTTCATTTATCATGACTAAGACGTGACCCCCCCCCCTTTTTTTCCCCTGAGACAGGGTCTCATTACGTACTTCAGGCTGGCCTCGAACTCAGAGCAATCTGCCTGACTCAGCCTTCCTTGTGCTGGGATTACAGCTGTGCACCACCATGCCTGGCCTAAAACACAGCTTTTAAACAGGATTATATTCTGTTTACCTTTACTGGCAGGGAAAACAACTAGTTTGAAATCTTCTCTGCCTTGAAATAACTCATACTCTAGTGATTGGGAATCAAATAAATTGATGATTAGAAACCGAAGGAATTACTATGGAAATCTTTGTGACTCCACCGGAGAGACAAACAGAAGAACCTAGTTTAATTTGAGAGTCATAAGAAATGTATTTTCTGAAGAAAGGGCCGTTTTTAGTGCAATCTACAGAAAAATATATGCAAGTTTAAAAACTGACACAACCATGTAGAATTATCAATACTTTTATAACAAGGGTAATGTTCAAGTGTTTTTGAATAAATCTCACTGAAAAGAGCAAGTAATGTAATGTGTTTAAGATTTAGTCTTGGGGCTGGAGATTTAGCTCAGTGGTAGAGCACTTGCTTAGCAAGCGCAAGGCCCTGAGTTCGATCCCCAGCACCCCCCCCCCCAAACAATTTAGTCTCTTCAGTAATCAGATTTAGTCTCTTCAGATCAGGCTTCAGTGATCAGAGGTATTTTCTACTGTTTATTGAGCCATTAAAGAATAACTAGTAACTATTCCCCTCAAATCTACCAGAAGCCAAGCTTCTATTCTGAACTCTAATCACTTCTGGTATTCTTAGCTACATTTGGCACAGAATTCTACATAAAGTAGATACTTACAACTATCAGAATGATAGAACCAGCCAGGAAATGGAAAGGTCTGAACTACATTATTTCACTCAGAAAGAGCTTTATCTGTACAGTGATAACTATGTTGGGGAGGACTTTGTTTCATGAATGAGGGCCAGGATCTGGGCATTCATATTTTCCTGCACTCATGATTCATTCACTAGCTGGTGAGGGAGACCTCGAGTAGTTTATCCTAACTCCTTTTGTGCAGACAAACTATTCACAGAGGGCTGTGATGAGCACTAAAAGGGGGAGGTTGAGGCCTGAAATGAAATGCTAAATTATAATATTTATAATAAAATATTCCTGCTAAGGTACAATGGACTTAACCGTGTACGAACAGTTTAAGTTATAACAGGCTCATAAAGATAAGAATCCTAAGCAATGATATTGTTGAAAACCACATTTGGAAAACTAGATCTGTAGCTGGAGACTTTCCTCAAGTAACTTTCTCTTCAGAACTAAAGCGTGTTCATCACTAATCAGAATTTCTGATGTTTGAAATGTTTTCAGACATCATTTACTACATGAATCTCACACCTAATCCTACACTTAATTCTTGCAGCTGTGTTTATGTTAGAAGTTTTATTAACCTCATTTATAGACATAGGAATAAAACCTGACTCTTGACTTGGTCAAGGTTATCTAACTGAAAAAAAACACACACACACACACAGAAAACAATTATTTTTTTCTCTGATTCCAAATTTCAGACACATTGTAGTACATCATACGCCCTCTGAAAAATCACTTAATTGCATCTATTTGAAACTGCTTGACAAATGGTAATGTGTTGCATACATAGGAAGTACTACATGATCACTAAAGAATTTGCCAACTGACAATTTGCTCTTTCTTTAACAAACCTTTCTGAACATCTATTGCATATGTTCATCACCCTTCCAAGAACTATAGGAATATAAGGAACTGCTTTCCTGCCTAGATCTAGAAATGTACTTGGCATGTATTTCTTAGTTATATATTGTCACACTGATATAAAAACGATTAGTCAAGCATTCTTGAACAATTACTTTGATAGTTGCCAGAGCTCAGAGGGACATCAGTAATTTCAGACATTGGATTTTAGCCACCGAAGTGACTTTGTTATTGGCTTTAGATGTAACTCCTTAGCTCACTGTTACGTTTGATTGCTTCTATTGGAATAAAAGTAGATGGCTGAACACTGGTGTGCACTGACCTAGTTAAAAATACATGGAAATGACAGCTTTTTCAATGGAGTGGCTTTAAGATAAGCAGCAAATATTTATATTCTGTATTGTTTCAAAGCAGCAACTCATAAAAACTTTCAAGGCTAGCTAAGCTAGAGGCTTTCTGTTATTACTCAAATAGTAAGAAATTTCACTCCTTAATTCATTTTGAGCCACTACAGGCTCTATTGAAGATCTGCAAGTGAATGTATTCATTTCGGTATCAAGAATATAAATTTGTCCAGTACAAACTAGGACAAAGATTTTAAGGTAACAGGCATATTCTTAGTCAGGTTTGATAACAAGTAACTTAACTAAGATTTGTTAGTTAAGATTTTTGACCAGGAACATATTGTTGGTTAGGTCGGTAAGGTTTCCTGGTTATGATTAGCCCTACATTTGGACTAAACCTCGAAGTACATTTAATGGTTACAAATGATCTATATTAGCTGTTCATTGAGAAATTAAAGAAAATTATTTTATACTCAAGGTAATCATTTTCAGAAAAGAAATACTTATTTCAGTTGTTTGGGACCAAACGCAAAGAGGTCACATCTAGCTCTCTGCTTATATTTTTGTTTACCAGTATGATTTGTTGGCTACTTCCACAGATATTTTTCCATTCAAGTACATTACAGGTGCTTATTTAGGTAGACTAAATTATATTAAATTGCCAATATTAGACCATATATGTGCTATAGAAATGGAAACTGCAAAAGGTTTCGTTTCATAGATGGCCCCCATACCTGAAAGTATCTTAAGTGTGCTAGCTTCTCCATGCTTTTCTTGAAAGCTTTGTCCTCTAATGGTACCTACCGCTTGTAATAAAATTAAAGAGGTTTGAAATGACCTCTTTCCTTTTCTTCATTTAATCAAGTCAATATTCCTGTATTTTTAAGTGCCCTCATCAAATTTTTAAAAGAATAAATTCTTCCAACTAAAATACGCAACAATCCATATTTTTGGAGGGGAAATTAAGGCTAGGTAACAACATACTTCCTCAAAACGTAGAGATGGAGAAAGGCATAGAAGACTGAACCTACGTCACTAAATGTGACAGAAAAAAAATTGCAAATGATAAAAGACAAAGACATGTTTGAGTAGTTGTTTAGATATAAATAAATATATATTTGGGCCAGGTTAACAGCAGTAACATGAATCCTCAAAATTCTGATAGTAAAAATAAATAATTTTAGAGTTTCTCAGGGCACCTGACCAATTAGTACTATGTGTTTTAGTATTTGTTTTTAACACCTGGCCACAACTGATTCTGCTTAGTTCATATTTAAAACTTATGTTGAAGTTACCAATATTTCTCATCTCTTCAAAAACTGTTTTTTCCCCCTGACTGTATTACTTACTTAGTAAGGCTCTAACATGGCCTACATTAATTAGATCCTAAGGAGTTGCAATGCAGAAATAACAATTTCTTATCTACTTCCACTCACTTTTTTCCTGGCAAGACGACTTCATCTGAGATCTCCCAGCCTTGATATAATGAGAAATGATCATGAACTGAAATGGAAGTCAGTGGAGCAATGCTAGATAAGCATGACCAAATCGTTCCGACCTTTCAGAGTACCGTCTGCTAACTTAGTTCGCAAGTTGAATTCACTTAACTCATTCATGGATAACTGGGGTCACTTAAATATTAAAGAAGTGAACTTCTTCTCTCTCTCTCTCTCTCTCTCTAGGTTAAACCTGTTGTTACTCCTTGATCTGGCATGGGGAAGGATGTGCGGCTACAGACATATGTTTGAATTTGTGTGTGTGTATAAATGCGCATGCCCCAGAAGATCTGTTTTAATAATAGGGCTAACTTTCATGTTTCCACATTGTCTTAGTTAGCTTTTCTACAGTCAATGGTTTGTAAGAGAGCAGATTTAATACGAGACATTTATAAGTTACAATATTCACCCACAAGCCAAATACAGGAAGAGTGCCGGCTGTCTATCTAGGCCCTGGAGACCAAAGGCTGGGAGCCTGCAGCACTGTCCCGTGTATGTCCGTGTCTGCAGATGATGGCTGAAGAAATCTTTACTGGAACCAGGATACAATGCTCGCAGCAGAGATGAAGACCAGAGCTCCCCTGAAGAAACAGCAGCCATCCTTGATGACAGCAAGGCCCCAAGCTCCTTCCTCAAGGAGAACAACTAGTCCCCTTTAGGAGAACAAACCAGGACAGGTCTTCTCCGGGGAAACAGCGCACCAACTAGCTTCTGCTCCCATTGTGCTTTATGTTGTATCAGCAACAATCCTCAAGTCCTCGCTTGAAAAAAAAAAAAGAAAAACCCGCTTGGAAAAAAACAATCCTCAGGTGGATCCTTTATGCCCAGAACCACACCAACTCAGTCACTGGGCGTTCTGGCTCAAGTTGACCACAATAAGTCCACCACACACATTGTATGACTATAAAGGCAAATGCAAATGAGAAAACATCAAATTAATCTCCAATGGCAAAGATGTACATTGTAAATTATTTAGAAGTCCTTTTCCCAGTGGCTTGAATTCTTTGCTTCTTTTAAAATGTGCAGGGGCTGGGAATTTAGCTCAGTGATTAGAGTGTTTGCCTTGCAAGCACAAGGCCTTGAGTTCAATTCCCAGCACCACAAAAAAAAAAAAAAAGTGCATAAACAAAACTAGCAATTCAATTCAACCCAGCTATTCCCCTCTAGGCATCATCCCAAAGACGTTAAAGATAATCATATTACTGTGATACATTTATACTTATGCATATTGCAACACAATTCAAAATAGCTAAGTCTTGGAAGCTACCTATATGACCATCAGCAGATGAATGGATAAATAAAGTGTGGTATTTACACACAGTGGCATATTCTTCTGCCATTAAGAAGATTAATTTGAGTCATTTGTAGAAAAATGGATGCATTTTGAGATCATAACGTTTTGTGAAATAAATGAGACATATAATCTTAAATAGTGGATGATTTCTTCTATACAAGAAGCCAAAAATAGAAACAAAAAGGAAAGTAAAAAAAATAGATAGTAGGAAATAGAGAGATAGGTATTTTGCAAAAGGGAAGGGGACCGAGGAATGGAGAGAGAGGAAGAGGAGGGAATAAAACAAAGATGTGTCATGGGCATGCACCATCTCCCCAGGAGGAAAGTAATCATTATGTGCTGCAAATATGTACTAATAAAAATTTTTAAAAACTGAAAAAATAAGAAAGTTAAACTTTAAAAAATTGCATAAGTATATTCACTTAGATGTCAGGAGCAGGGCTGGGTCCCTCTCCAGAAACTGAATTCAGGCAAAGTGCAATCCCTACTCACAGCTAATCTCACTTCCAAGGTCTGCTTGTGGAGTCTGGTCGCTGGATTCAATTTTGAAGACTTTTCTGGGTTTCAGAGCTCCCCAGGGGACTGGCCGAGGGCCTTGTCAGGATTGTATCATCACTTCTATCTTCTCATTCCTAAACTTTTCCATATTCCTTCAGATATGTTGTTTCCAAGAAGACTCACTTGAAAATCTTCTACATACAAGTCTTTGTATCCAAATCTGTTTCCTAGAGAAGCTGAGTTAGGATGCAAGCTCGTATGAACTGTGAAAACCAGAATCATGGACTGTGACAACTCACATCTGCAGACACTTGTTGCAATCTTCTCTCCTCTGCATCATCTCGGTAATCCTCAGGTGTCTTATATCGCTACAATTATATAAGGAGACATGAGTCATCGTGTGCATGTCTGGACCTCGAATGAGAGTATAAACTTCTCAAAGGCAAGAGGATGTGTCATAGACATATTTATTTCCTCAACTGAAGGTATTGAGCATTTGGTATTAGGTTTTTAAATTAATATTATATTTGCTGAATGGACAACTTTTGAATAACTACTAAATAAAATTTTCCTTTACTTTTTAAGATAATGATTAAAATGACAACATTGAAATGTTTTTTACACAAATCAGAGTATATTAGAGGAGTTGTTAACATGATCATCCTCTTCTCTCGGACTTTCTTCTCTGTTACTTCTAGTGCAAGAACATTCACAAAACTTTAACTCTGCTTCCTTCTCATTGCTCGCTGACATTTAGGGCTATCTTTTTCTTCCTAAAGTATAATGACAGGTGGGTAATTTTCTTGCTCTAAAGCTCGTGCACACTCCTATTTTCTAAAGACAATTTTAAAACCAGTAAACATTTTTTTCCTGAATGAATGGAAGGCACGCCATATCTTATCATCTATGTTCGCAGGTTTACTTAGCAGGTTTTGTTTTTAATTTCATGAATCTTCAGTTTCTTCCTGCCTGATTTTTCTCTTTCAATTCCACTTTCTCTCAAATATTCTTCTGTTTTCCATCAATCAAAATCTTATACAGTATATCCTTCGGGGACCAGATCAAATAGCATCACTTAAGTCTGCATATTTTTCAAATAATTGTCTTTCCAATAATAAAAGTGATCCTTTTTTTACACTTAATCTCCAGGCCTTTAGTTTTTAATTACCTTCCAGAATGTATCATTTATTATAAGTCATGGGTATTAGGAATGTTTGTTATTGTCTTATCCACCATGCCCATTATCCACCCCAACCCAGGGCATAGCTTGTTACATTTACTACCTAATTTTTACCACGTGGATGAAGTAAGAGGGAAACCGGCAACATACTAGTTGAATACACCTAGGCTAGTAGCAAGGCCTATAATGTCGGCCCTCTGGCAGGCTGAGGTATGAGGACTACAAGTTAAAGCCTGGCTTGGACATTTTAGTAGCTTTGTGAGACTCTGTCTCAAAACAAAAATAATGGGCTGGAGAGGGAGGTCAGAGTAAAGGTCCTGGATTCAATCCTCAATATTGCAAAAAAACTAGTTAAGTACATGAAAGAATGAATGAATTAATCAATGAACAGCAGTTGAATGTGTGCCAAATGCATTCAATGAGAACTAGATGGCAAACCATGGAAAAGAAGAGGAGAAATATTAATGATAGAAAATATTTCAAAAGAAATTGAGAAAAGGGGAATTTGAGGTGCAACAAAGTCATTGACCCAGTATGGGATACTTTCCTCTTGCATATATTTACTACCTAAATTTAGTAATAGTAGTGAAAAAATACAGCACAATTTATTCTCATAATAAATATATTGTAATGATTATTTCATAATATATTATAACCTTTAATTGTGAAATTAAAATCAGAATAGTTCTAATTTATTTATTTAGTTTTTAACTGACACACAATAGTTGTACATATTTATGGTGTACGGTGTGAGACTGCAACACACGTGTACATTTGGCAACACTGAAATTATGGTATCTAGTATTTTTATCATCTCATACACTTACCCTTTTATTCTGGTGAGAAAATTCAGAATCCTCTTTTCTAGCCATTTTGAAATATCCAGTGCCATATTGTTAACTGTAACGACCCTGCTGCACAATAAAACCTTAGAAAGTTTTCTTCCTACTTGACTTTGAATCCAGTGAGGAGTCTCCCCAGTCTGTTCTCTGGTTATCACTCTTCTGTATTCTACTTCTATGAGATCTTTTTCTGTATGTTCCACCTAAGACTGAGATCATATGGAATTTGTCTTTCTGCTCCTAGCTTATTTCGCTTAATTACCTTCAGGCCCATCTATGTTGCTGAAAACGACAGGATTTTATTCTTTGTTATGACAGATTAGTATTCCTTTGTGTATATGTACTACATTTCCTTCGTCCCTCCATACGTTAATGGACAATTAAGTTGATTTAATCTTTCAACTCTGGTGAACAGTGCAGCAAGGAAGATGGAGGCACGGATACCTCTCTTCAACACACTCATTTCATTTTCTCTGGATACATACCCAGTAATGGAATTGCTGCGTCACATAGTTCTATTTTAATTTTTGGAGAGACCTCCATATTGTACCTCTAGTGATTATACAAATTTACATTCCTAGCAACAGTGTCGAAGAATTCCACTTTCTCCACATACACACCAGTATTTGCTATCTCTCGTCTTTTTAATAACAGTCATTCTAATTTGTGTAAAGTAGTATCTTATTTTGGTTTTGACATCCCATTAATGACTGGTGGTATAGATCGTTTTTCAAATATCTGCTAGCCATTTCTTTATTTCTTTGAAAATATTCATGTAGTTTTTTTTTTTTTATTTTGGATTATTTGGGGGAGGATTTATTGTGCTGTTTCAATTCAGGGAAACTGAACTGTCATCCTTCTCTGTTGTTGTTATAGTATCTTTGTCTGATTTGGCTATCAGGATAATGCTGATCTGCTGGAATGAGTTCAGAATTATTTCCTAGTTTTCAAATTTTCGCACTATTTTGAGTATACTTGGTATTTGTTCTCTTTAAATGTATGGAAGAATTGTCCAGTGTGGCGGGTTGTGCCTGCAATCTCAGCTACTCAGAAGGTCGGGGCAGCAGGGTCACAAGATTGAGGGAGCCTGAGAAAGAGAGACCCCATCTCAAGAGAATAACATTCGGCAGAATTCAGTAGTTCAATCATCAGTTCCTGCTATTTTGTTGTTGCTGATGTTTTGAAAGTTTTTTATTACTTATTCACACTCATTAATCTTTATTGGTCTGTTTGGATTTTCTGTTTCTTAATGATTCACTCTTAGGTAGTTAGTATCCAGAAGTTTATTCATCTCTTCTAGATTATTCAACTTATTGGCATATAATTACTTATAAAATATTTTTGTTATCTTTCTGTGATGTAATTTATAATGTATCCCCTTTCACCTTTAGATTTCTTCAACTCTTCTCCATTGTCCCTTAGATATTCTGGCTAAAGTTTTGTTAATTATGTTTTTTTTAATCAATTCTTCATTTTCTTGATTTTGTCTCTATTTATTTTAGTTCTGTTCTGATTTTTAGTATCCCTTTATTACTTTTGAGTTTCCTTTCTGTTTTTCTATTCCTTTAGTGCATCTATAGGTTGTTTAATTGACACTTTTCTTTTGTATGTAGAGACTATTGCTATCTACTTCCCGCTATAACTAATTTTGTAGGTTTGGTATGTTGTTTTATAGGTTTGATATGTTGTGTTTTCATTATTTTCAAAAAACTTCTCAATTTCCCTTTTAATTTATTCTTTGATCTATTAGTTGCTTAAGAGCATATTGTTCAATGTGTAAACTTCGCAGCATTGCTCTTGTCCAGTTTTACATCATTACGATCAAGAAAAGATGCTTGATATGATTTCAATCTAGCTGAACTTGTGAATATTTGCTTCATGGCATTATATGTGTTCTATCTTGGCACACTGCATGTGTACTTGAGAAGAATGCAACTGTTTGAGAGAACATTCTGTAAATTTTGTTACGTCCCTTTAGTCTAGAGTACAGTTTAAGTCAAATGCATCTTTGATGATTTTCTGACTGGATGATTTGCCCATCACTGTAACTGGAGGGTTACATTCCCCTTCTATATTATATTTCAGTCGGTTTCTCACTTTAGTTATTATTTTAATATTTAATTAGTATTTTCATATTTAAACAAGATTTAGAGTTTATGTTTTCCTTTGTCTTGCTGAACTGACTGTTTTTATTTTTTATGGATTTATATTTAAATTATACATTATCTGGTATAAGTATCACTATCCTTCTTTTATTTTGTTTCCATTTGCATGGACTATATTTCCATATGTTAATTTTTGGTTTGTATGTGTCCTTAAGAATGAAGTTAGTCTTCCCAGCAGTATATAATTGAGTTTTTGAAAATACTGAGCCACTGAGCCACTTTGTCTTTTAATTAGATAATGTAATCAATTTATATTCAATATAGCTATTAATACATAAAAACTTCTTACTTATTTTGTTATTTTCTAATTGCTCTGTGGTTTATCCCTTTCTCACGCTCTTACTGTCTTGTCAGGGATTTTCTCTGGCTGTATGTTTTGATTCCTTGTTTTCAACTTTCAGTGTATCATTCTCAGATTTCGTTCTTTGTAATTACCACGTGGCTTGAAAAAATGTCGTATCATCATAACAGGTAGATAAGAATAGCAACTTGACATTGGTGGTAACAAGAAAGGAAAATTTAACACTATATTTTAACTGAACTCTCCCTTCCCCTTTTGACATTTTAATTGTACAGTTTACTTGTTCTCATATTGCATAATCCTTAGCAAATCAATGGAATGATCATTATGGGTAAGTTTTGCCCTTTTAACCAGCAAACTAAAGATATAAGTAATGTGCAGGTCATAGGACCAGAGTATTCTGCATCTGCCTGTGTGCTTACATAATCCAGCACATTTTATGCTTTCACGTGTTTTCATGTAAATCATTAGTATCCTTTTCCTTCAGTTTGGTCAACCGTTTTTAGCATGTCTTGTAAAATAAATCTGATGATGACAAACTCCTTCAGTTTTTGTTTCTCTGGGAAAATTCTATCCTAACTCATTTCTGAAGGACCAATTTGGTGGGCACAATATTCTTTCTTTGTTGGCAGATATTTTTCCTTTAGCACTTTGAACATGTCATTCAAGTTTCTCCTGGCTTGTAAGAGTCCCGCTGAGACATCTAGCAGTCATACTGGTTCTCCGTTATATGTGATATGTTTCTAATACTGTGTTGCTTTCAGAATTTTGTGTTTGATTCTTAACAGGTTAGTATAATATTTTGGTGTATTCTATTTTTCTTTGTTGAGTGTCACAGCTGACAGGAACACAGAGGTACTGTCAAGATCCATGTGCTGGTCACTGTCTCAGTTTCCACCTGAATCCTTAGCAGTCAAACCTTTCCATTTCCTAACCCCCTCTAACCACTGGGGATTTAGCCCAGGGGTTAGAGTGCTTGTCTTGCAAGCACAAGGCCCTGAGTTCAATTCCCAGCACCAAAACCAAAAACAAAAACAAACAAACAAACAAAAACCTCTCCATTTCCCCCTGTATCTCTGGGGAAGTACGATTGGCATGTCCTCAGAATCATCTCATAATCCTAGAGAAGCACGTGCCTGCCTCTGGTTCTCTTTTCTACTGTAAGAACTGTTCATTTTTGGAATTTCTCTCCACCTGCCCCTGTACTGATGCGGGGACTGAAACGGTGTTGTGGGTCAGAACGAGACCATTCTTTTTACCTTCCTAATTTGAATTCTATGTAGGCACCTCAGGTTTTCTCTAATCATCCTCCAAAGGCTACTCTAGTCTGTGGATAATTGCCAGTTGAACTTTCTCTCTTTGGAGGGGGAGGGACTGGGAACCAAGACTTCTTACTCTGGCAACTGGCTGATTTCACACAAAGTAATTGTAAGCTTTCTGTAATTTCAGTTATGTGTATACATTTGCTTTATGGTTTCTTAAGAATCCTTTAACTTTGCTTTTGTTTCAGACATTCAGTATTTTTAAACAAGCTATGATATAATATTAACCTTTACTCCTAGTTCTAATTTTCATTATAGTTATATGCTTTGGGGGCACCTGGAGGATGTAGAGATAATTTTTTCATACCATGAAAAAAACCCAGAAATTTCTTATGCTACTTCACAGTTGGAATACAATTTCAAATGCTGATTTCAGCACCTTGGCCAGAGCAATGGGCTCAAGTGCGCTTTTGTATTTTGTACACCTTGGATTCAACAGAGCAATTATTGCTCCTATGTACCAAAAATATGTGTTCAGTAGTGATTGACAAAGATGCCATAATCATCCTGTAAGTCCCTGCTAAATTCATCACAGTTCAGCTTCAGTGAGTGTCCTTCTCAAATGCTATACAGCTCTAGAGCTAAATAAAACACTAAAAGTCACCTAATCCAAAATCCCTGGTTCCCATTATAAGTAGACAAAAAACTTCACTTAAATTATTTCTTTTTCTATTATAAACTTGTCAATAAACTAACATAGTCCTTATCATTATAAATATATCTCATCATGCCATTTTCTGGTGCAGTGACTTATTTAGTAAAAATTTTCAGAAAACTAATGCTCTAGATCTCATTTCTCTGACTCTGTCTCCTTCCCCATCTCTTTCTTTCTCTCTTTCCCTCTCTATCTCTATCTATATCTCTGTCTCTATCTCTTTCCCTGTACACAGGATATTGCTAAATTGATATATTGCCCACATGGGGCTAGAACTTGTAATCCTCAGCCTCGGGCTCCCTGGATACTGAGATTACAGGTGTGTGCCACCAGGCCCAGCTGTAGGAAACTTGTACCTATTACAGCAGTATAGCATGAGCATCCCTAATACAAAAATCAGAGATTCAAAATGCTCCCAAATCAGAACTTCTGAGCATTAGTATGATGCTACAAATGGAAAATATCTGACTTCATATGATAGGATGTCATGTGCATGAGGTATATATAAAACATAAATGAATTTCTTTTCCACACATGGATTCCATTCTGAAATTATCTGAGGCTGGAGAGACAAGGGAGGGTGGGTGGGGAAGGAGGATTACAAATGATCAAGATGTGATACACTTATGTACCAATTCACCAAGATGAATGTCATTGCAATGCACAGCAAATATATATCCTAAAAATGCATCCCATTCCAGGTTTTTCATTCTCAAAAAAATTATACAAATACATGCACTTGTAAGTTTTTGATCACTTTATATTATAAACACTGGCTGCTTCTTGTTTTAATCAATTAATAGGACATTATTCCATTTCCTACAACAGCTTGTAGAAGTATACCTTTCTCCACATTTCTTGAAAACCTCTTTGCACAATCCTGTATGGTGTCATTCTTAATTTTTGCCAATCTGGAGAATAATATTTGAAATTTAACAAATAAAAGTTTTGAAATTAATTCATGTAGTGAATTATTTATTTTAAAAATGATTCAGGGTTAAGAGTAGATGATGGGACAGTAACAGGATGACCTAAGTAAATAAGTATATGAAATGCTTATTTCCATACTTTAAAATCATCATCTCATCAAAAATAAAATAGCTCTAGTACCTAAGTTTTTAACTTGGTCACACAATCTTTTTTTTTTTTTTTAATCATAGCAATGCACATCCTTGATGACACAACAATTTGGGAGAATAGACATTCATTACATATTCACGACCATAACCTCTGGTCATTGTTTTTGCCTTTGGGTTTTTTTAAACCTATTCTTAGGTTTTCTGCAATTTGCTTTGGTTGGCTATTACAGAAATATAAATGAGAAAAAAATATCACGTACATTTCTCCTTTTGTCTGTTGCCCCCCACCCATTTTACCGTTCATATCAATTTGTTGTTTGGCTTTATCTACATATACATTTTTATTAGTATTATACAATGAGGACACCTTTCATTTGTAAAATAATTTAATATATCTTGTCACTAATTTTATTTTTATATAAAAAGAAAATATAAAGTGCGTAATTTCATAGACGTACAAAAACACAATATGATATTAAGTAATCCTTTAGGAAATTATAATTTGAAGATGATTATAAAACTAAAAATATATTAATATTTTGCACTAAAATTTTTTCAGTTTGAATCCTTTGCTAAAAAATAAAATCTGCACATGATAATGAAAAAAGCATCAGAAAATTATTGAAATTATGGATGGGTAAGAAAATAGGCAAATAGAAAAAGCACAAGAGGAAATTATGATATTGAGCTGTTGAAAATAAAATTCAATATATTTAAAATAATAAAAATAATAAAATCACTACTTTTTAAACATTCCAGTTTTTAGTGAACAAAAGTGATGGTGGTATGTCAACTTACTCTTTTATTTACACTAATAGGAAGCTCCCACTTTCTTTGACATATTATTCCATAAAATATGATCCATATTTACCTGTGTAACATTTTATTACATGTTTCCAATGTGTATTTTTCTAATACAAAATGGGTAAATGCATACATGCTAAATAATGTAATTTATAGCGATTTGTTTCTTTTCTTTCTTAAGGCTTCACAGATTAATGTTTTAATTTAGTATTTGCCAATAAGTACCTGATCATTGCTGAAGAGAGATGCACAGTGTATTGGTTTGGATTCTCTAGAGGAGTAGAATCAATAGAAAAAGTAAGTGTACTCCTGCTGGGGTGTCAGGCAGGTTTACAGACTCGAAGTGGAAGACTCTGAACAGCAGAGTGGAGAGCTGGAGGATCCAGTACCTGCCCAGTCCAAGAAGATAGACGCGGGAGAACAGCAAGAGCCAGGGATGCAGCCTGGTCTGAGGATAAGAACTGGACTCTCCCCAAGAGCCACCGGCAGGACACATCAGAAGCTGGGGAAACAACTTCCGTTCAAAGGTGATGCAAAAGCCACACTTGTATGAGCTAACTGGAGCTCTTCAAAAATACACACACTATCTTCTTTCCCTTCTTTATTCTATGCAGGTTGAGGGCCTGTTGGCTGGTGCCACCCACGAATAGGGTGAGTCTTCTTCTCTCAGTTTACTGGCCAATATGCCAGTTATCTCCATAGACACACCCAGAACTGTGTTTACTAAACTGGAAGGAGTTTCTTAATCCAGTCAAATTGACAAATCATAATTAATAGCCATACATAATAATTCAAATTTGTGTTACTCTACATTTTGATTACTAGGTCAAATAAGCTCCAGTTCATCTCAAAAAGCTTCCTCCAGTTCTCTGCTCATTTCATTTTTCACTTTCTACAATCGCTTGTGGGGGTTTTATTGGAAGACTTCCATTAATTGGGGTTTAAATTAATTGGAATGAACTGGCTATATCTTTCCCTGATTTGAACTTTGTTGGGCTGATTTGAACTTTGTTGTGCTGTTAAATAACATAAACAGTGAATTACCTTTGTCCAGGAATCTAAATTCAGTTGAGTTTTAAACAGTAATATTTTAATGGATTAGACAATCTTACTGCTGAATTTTCACACCTGAGGGTGGAAGCCCTGCTCTTGACATGCCTTCTGCTTCTCTCTTTTTCCTTGGGTACCCAACTGCTTAACGGGATGAAACTTACTCTCACCTCACTCATAATTGCTGCTCACCTGGATATCACGGTTGGGTGACATGCTAGACATCCAGTAGGTGCACTAGTGCATTGTGGACATATATCCTGGCTCAGAGGTAGTAATCTAGAATCATGTTCACTCTTATATTCCTTCTGGTTTAGTATTTGTCATCCCAAAGCTATCATATTTTGGGCAATAAATTATATGATTATTCTCCTTGTGGGGTATGGTTTTAACATCTCTCTAGACTCCTGAGAAAGTTCCACAAGGCTTTAGCTTGACCAGTTCAACCTGCAGCCCCATCTCCACTTCACACTCCCTATGTCTGCTCTAGACTCTAGGTGGGTAGAGTAAGGGAGAGTCAGGATGCCTCAAATCAGCAAAGGCCAGAGTTCGCCCAGCTCCAGGAATTCCTATGCCCCGAAGGACGTTCATGTTAGGAGTTCAGGTTCCACAATTTTATTTTTGTCTTTTTCAGCAGCCAGTTGGTCTCTCAATGGGCCCTACAATTTACCCTGTTTAATTTTTCTTCTCCTTTTTTCTCTCCGACTCTACCTGTACTTGTCACAAACTTTATATCTCATAAATGTCTCTAACATCATGCTTTCAATGAATCCTGAATCCTTTCTTACTTTTCCTCCACTCACAAACTTTTAAATTGTGAGCCATAGTCTCTAAACATAAAATCAAACTTTGAATATAATAGGAAAATAATGAACATTCATTGGACTCAATCAGTAGAAACACAAATAACTGGCTTTGGAATTTTGAGTTTTTGAAGCATGAAGCTTTTTACTTGAGAATGTAAATTAAAGTAAAGTTCCTACTCTGCATGAAAGTTAAGGATAAATGACAGCAACTCAACATATGTGCAGCATTTTGCAATTAGAAGATAATATAGTTGGGGGTGCTCACACACACTTGTAGTCCTATCACCATGGGAGGCTAAAGTGAAAAGATCACAAGTTTCAGCCCAGCCTGAGCAATTCAGCAACTTAGTAAAATGTCTCAAATTTTCAAAAAGGACTGAGGATGTAGCTCAACATGCTGGCCCTGGATGAAAAAAACACTCACAATATCTGAGCCAGGCAGGGTAAATTTGGTTTTTCATCACCACTTTACACTGAAACTGAGAAAGGCTAAATTTTTTTTCAGGTTGCGCAGCTGTGAGGGGTAAGGAGCCATTTTCTGACTACAGTCCTTTAATAGTATCATTCCTCTTTGGGATAAGAGAACGGTAATCTTGTGTCTTCATTCTGTTCTACTGACATGAATGAATCCTAACAATTCTAGCAATATTAAACTATCTTCTTGAAGCCTACGGTCAAAGTCTTTGGAAGAAAGTCATTTCCATTCATCAGAGGGCTGGTCTAGACCCCCAACCCCTTTAGCTTCCATTGTTGCCTACAAGATGACTCAAAACCCATCCATTTCCTCTCTATCATTACAAAGAAAGTGGCATGTTAGTTAAAATTACCGCATAAATTTGGAGTAAGGACCATAGAGTGGACTAGACGGGACTGGCCATGGTTCTTGAAAGCAAGTAAAGAAAGGCTGTCTCCAGCAATGCGACGCTCCCAGCCCCAGTGGGCCTGAGGGGCTGGCTGGGTGCCCACAGAGGGAGACCTTGCAGATGCGGCCTTCTGGCTCCCGTCAGAGTGACTCCCTGTGAGCCAGGGCCAGAGCAGAATGACTCTGTGGCTCCCGAGAGGCGAGAGGCGGCGAATCTCAGAAGACCAAAATGCAGGAAGGGTGTGTTTTGGCCTTTTGCCTGAGTGTAAGGAGGGGTTCTGAATTCTTGCAGCACACTCATTAAACAGCTTCTGCTGCTTTCCAATTCACTGTAACGAGAGGGCCCTGAGGGAATGTCACCCTCAGGAAGCTCCTGAGACGTCTGGGAGTATCCTGCAGGGACTAGTCATTGAGTTTGAACGATACTTTGAACATGAGAAATTAACTGGAAACACCCTTTCCACACCTTATTATTTCAGATTACAAACCTAGCCTAGAGAGGCGCGTAAAAGAAGGCCAAAAACTCCCAAAGCACCTGCTGTGTCTTGAAGGGTGTCATTTAACGCCTGATCTGCAAAGAGGGGACAGACTGTGCCCACTATATTAGAACGAGTGGGGTCAGGGTTGTTAATAAGATTATTCACTTTTACTTATGGAGTGATTCCTGAAACGATTGACCTGAAGGGAGTAACGACATTACTTGAGCAATTATAAAATATATTTACGGTACTAAACAAAGAAGAGGCACTAGACAATATCTCGGGGAGGAGAGTCTAGACGCTGCTACATTAGGCATTAATATTAGCAGCAGCAATTGGGAGAGAGATTTATACTCTTTTAATTTATATATATATATTTTAACTGAGACGTATACTAGTAGTCTTGACCGTGATGTTGTTCTCGTTTCTTTGTTTTTGCAGTACTGTAAACACAAGAGCATGTTCATACTGAGATGCTTTCCCTGCCCTCTTTTAATTTTCGTTCTGAGACAGGGCCTCACTATAAGTCACCGAGGTCTCCGGACTGGGCTCAAAGTTGAGACAGTCTTGTCTCAGTGTCACAGAGTGCTGGGATGACAGATGTGTGCCATTATACACTGCCATCCCCCCTACACTTTTTAGTACTTTGCCACCCTACTCTTCTCACTCTATATCTTCAGAAGTGGGTTTCAGCTTATACATTGTTCTCCTTTGAAATGATGGAGGATTAACCCATCTATGCTGAAGGCTGTAATTTTTATGATTTTTTTTGCATGAAATTAATATATGTTACCTAGAAAAATGCAAGGACCAAGAATTTGAAGAGAAAAACTTTTATTACATTTCATTGTTATGTGCAGTTCCAAAAATGGAGCACTAGGCATAAAAGGACTAATTCTCTAGTGAAGAGTCCCCATTATTGGTGATGGGATTTTTGAGCCCTAGAATAAACTTCTCAAGAAAGTAAGATAAAGGTTCAAGGGCCCCTCTATACCTTCAGGGGCTATATATCTGAGACCTGTAATAGTCAATAAGAGCCAGGGGACTGCAAATATATTTAGTGGTTCCCAAAATAATCGTTATGTGTCATAGCAGAGAGAATGTTAGACCTAAAGTCAGTGGCAGAATTTTCTTTGGGCCTTAATTACTTATTATCACATGACATATATAAAACTCAGAACCAATTTTGTCATCTATCAAATGAAAATCAAGGTGTCTAACTCATTCTAATAAAATGTTTCTAATAACCTACATGGACTACTTCCAGATTCAAGGATCATTTAGAATGAGTGAGGTTTAAGTATAGTTTATTCCAAGATAAACCCTCAAATATCCTTGTAAAAATTAAATAAAATCTTAGTTATCTGTGACTATTAACAAAAGAATCTCCAAGTTGAGAGGGCCAATGGGCTGATTTGCAAGTCCCAAACCATTTTTTATACTAATTTTTCCCTTACGAATATGCAACCAAAATAGTGGTCTCAGAGAAATTCTGCTTATAATTTTCATATGCACACATCCTCATTTGTCCATAATTCTCCATGCATAACTGAAACACCTAACTGGCAAACTTATGCAATTGGGGAGGGGTTACAAATGGGAACGACAAGGGTAATGTCACAAAATGAGTTATTCTATGAGATGCAATTGGCTTTCCCACTCAGGGTTTGTTCTTCCTGGTTTCTATCATGCTTTCTTTGTGGTATATACTTTCTTATCAAAATTCAGGGCTCCTCTCCAACCATAGCCTCCCACAAGGCTGTGAAATCCAAAACCAGATTCCTGACAACATGCTTTGAGCTCATAGATTCAACCATATTTGAAACAGACTTTTCCATTATGAGAATAAAATACTCCCTTGCTTTGTCTGAGCGTGTTTAAATTACACTTCTCTCATCTACAGCTTAGTTCTCACGTGTATTTAATTTTTATATATGAGCAGAACCCAACACAAAGCTGTGCCTATTGAATACAAGTGAATCAGTTATTAGTCATATTATTATTTCACACATCTGAAAACAGAAGTGTATGTTTTATAACAAAAATTATACTGGAAAGGGGTACAGAAAACTTTCTCTTAGTCTATTTCTTCGTTGACTGAAAAATGTTTCTAAAATAAGGAGCAAAAGGAGGATTAAATAAGTTTTGTCATGGATTTATTAGTCATAAACTCATTACAAATTTGACACAAAAATTAGAAATATTACAAATCACAAATAAATCATATTTAAAATATTAAGTGTTAAAATTATATTTTATATCTGTAGAATATCCAAGATAAGAATGAATGTTTATGTTCATATAACAAAAATGTCGATAAAATATGAGCAATGTATTAAGGAATATAATTATAGCATATATTTATAGCTTGCAGACCAAATCTATTTAATTTATAAAAACAAATAAAAAGAAGGCATTTACTATTTAATCTTTTGTGAATCTTTTGGTAAGCTGAAACAAATACATATATGTAAGTCTTAACTTTACAGGCAGGAAGTAGCGCATATAAAATGTTATCACTGGATGTACCAACTCTATACTTTCAAAGGCACCTGTGATATGTGGGTGAATTTGGTTATTGAATTCACATAGAAACATTCTATTTTCTTGAATTAGACTATGTTCAACAATCCTTTTGTGACACATATAGTTTCTTTTCTTCAAATGTTTCAACATCATACTTTAGTATCATTGCAGTATTAAATAGTTAATGTCATTAGATGTCACGTGCATAGTTGAAGCTTTCCAGTGGTCCTTGTTTTTGAAATACTACTGAGATACAATAGCGATTTATTTTAAAGTGGTCAGAAGGCTTTGGAAATGGCATTTCACAAATTGATACTGGCTTCTAGTTTTTATGTGAGGTGAGGAAAGTGAAGCCTGTACTCCTAAGCCAACTATCTCTTCAAACTACCTAATGTCTGAAAGCCTTATTCATGAGTCATGAAAAAGGGAAAGAAGCATTAATGCTGAAGATATTATTGTGGCCATATATATCATACGAAAGGAGTACAAATAAATAAGATTATATGGTTATGCCACAAAGGAGAAGATCTATTATTAGAAAATGCTATGTACAATATAAAAATATTTATCATAATCAGAAAAGCATTTAGTTTTTATTTTCCACTTTCACTTAATAAAATATTAACCATGGTTTACTGGAGGACAATGATGAAACCGTAAATAGTAGAACATACTCAGATGAAAGAAAGTTCTAATTTCTCAAATATCAACAAAATAATTTTCTATACATAATTCAAACACATACCAGATGTTTGTAGATATGACCGCAAGAATGTGTGCTAGTTTTTTTGCATGCTTGCTTTATGATACAAGCCAGAAGAAGTTGTCATAATTTGCCACACAAACGTTCTATAATTCCTTTAAAGCAGGCTGAGACCAAGTTTTATTTAAAAGAGCTCAAAAGCTATGATATTTTATGTGTCTTTGTTTCCTGTACCAAATGCACTGTGCTGAACCTGGACACATCCTCATGGTGCTTAACATGAAATGTGGCACCAAAAATGCAAAATAAACATGTTGACTGATTTTGTTTTTACAGCTTGATTATGATCCTTAATTCCTAGTATGGTAGGCTACAATCAATTCTAATTCTTAAATCTGTTATTCTAAAAAGAGAAAAATTTCACCCGCCAGGGGCGCAGATACTAGGACATAAAAGGCACTCTTTTAATTTTTTGTTGAGAAAATAGAACGTGGTTTTAGCTCCTCCTAAACCATGAAAACACACTCCAGAGAATAATACTAATTACTATTTTGAATTGTCCTTCTGAATCATAAAGAAAACTGACTGGTTAAATAACATTTTAAAAGAGATGCTTTGTTCACATGACCAAAGTAAAGAAGCAACCAACAGCAACAAAAGCAAAAGGAATGTCTTTGTTAGAATTTCAAACAACACACACATGAAACATCAATTGTCCAATGTGAGTTTAGAGGAAATGGGAAAGATAATAAGGGGAATGGGATTCAACGTGGCGGGCTTCACCTTAAATGACGGTGATCTGAAAAACACAAGCGCACATCTCTGATATGTAATTTCTTCTGGGGACAGTAAGGAGCTTGAGGGATGGGAAGGACTAGAGTACTAAAAAACATTTTTTTAATATGTAGAAAGGACTTTGACATCAATAGTTGCATTCAATCTATGTGTGCTTATTTGAAAATTAATATATATCAATTTTTAGATGCAAATTACCTTCAAATAGACTGAACTAACTTAGACAATGTGCTCCTGGTAGAAAGAGAATTCTGTAGTAAGAGCAATGATTTCTAATGTTAATTACCAATGACTCATTTTTTAAAAATGTGTGTAAAATTCACCCTACATAATATTTCTAGTTCTTGTCAAAATGAAAGCAAAGTGTGGCCTGGGATTCCTACATTGGGGTAAAGCTTCTGTGACCCTGCCACATTTCACGAAATGTGAGCAGTTATCTCATCTGAATGGCATTTTCATCTAGGAAAATGGAGCACGAGGGAAAGAGCTTTTTCAAGCTTCAGAGCAGACAGATGGTTCCAGGTTTTGTGAATGTGGGCGCAGAGTCTCAATCACTCACCTGTTGTCCTCGTCCCATATCACAGTGTCTGGCACGGAGTGTATGCTTGAGGTGTCTACAGACACGTCAGATGAGTTGATGAAAGGAAGAATGTATGATCAAATGAACAAGGGCAGGGCAGAGATACATTAAACTGTGCTTCCAGGAATAAGTTTGTCAGCCAGCATCCATGTAGATTAGAAGGGTGACTTGCTTTGTTACCACAACTTCTCAAAAACGTTCTTGTTTGAGCCACTTTGATTGTTAAATGAACAATGTCAGGTGCCAATAGAAGCTGACAGACAATGGGGCAGTTTTAAAGTAACTTTCATAGTTTATCAATGATATTGATTTTTACTGGAATTACAGTTGCTTTAAGTCATATTTTGCTCATGTCACGATGGGACACTCAGCTTTTTGAACCGCCTTGCACAGAGGGCCACTCACATCCTTTTGTAGTGCTGATGGGCCGACACTTTTTTCTGCCCCACCTCAGCTCTTTGCACACTCAGTAGCAAGTACCAGAACCGGTACTAGCCCTCATTCTAAATGCAGTATTCAGAAAGATGGCAGAGCAGGACAGAAAGAAAAAAGACTACAAATATTAAACTGCTTGATGAACGGCAAAAGCTGTCAAGCTGGTCATAACTGGAAAAGCAAAAGTAAACTGTGAAGAAATCTGCAAATAGTCGGAGACTACCGTTTCAAGTATAAGGCAAAGGGAGAAGTCAACAGCAGGCATTGGTGTGTAAACAAATCAAACGTGGGTGAAAGAAGAGCAGATAGCCCTCCTTATAAATTCTTGAAAGCCATTCCCTGCAGATTTAAGTAGACAACTGAGAGTAACTTTTATAATGGCAGGAGAGTCTGGGTAATAAACAGCATCAGTGTTCCACACAGTCATATTCAAGTGCAAGAGCGAGGTCTGTAAAGAGAGTTCCTGGCAGTGCTCTGAGATGCTGGGGTCGCTAAGCCTGCTTCGGGACCCACGTAAACTTCCAGCCTCCCTCTTCATCTCTGCGCACAAAAGCTTGTCCCTGGTGGAAGGAGTGAGTCTTCACGTTGCAGTGAGGGTTCAAGGATGTGCAAAAGGCCATCTCTGTCTTGTTGGGTGACACATCCGCATCACGATAAGGAAGCTTCTGGGCCCTCACTGGGGGATCTGAAAGTTGAGAGAAGTAGTGAAGCTCCTCCCCAGGGCTGGCCGTGCTCTGCAGCAGAGCTCTTCTTTCACCTTCATACTTGCTGGGCAGATCCTCTCTGTGGACAGTTTCATAGTGAACCGCTTCATCCAGAAAGTGGGAGTATGTACTGGTGGCTCCTTGGGAACGAGCGGAGAAGGCACTGCAGTTAGCTGATCTGGCATCATCGATGGTGTTGAAGTCTTTCAGTCCCAGCGTGTGAAGGATCCAGGGATCCACTGGGGGGCCAGGTTGCTCGGCACAGTTGGAGAACTCACTGGAGAGGTTCCTCTTGGCACTTTTGGGATGAGGAGTCTCCACAGGAGAGTATCTTTGCTCTTTAGGTTTCCTCTTCCCCTTTCTGAATTTTCCGCATACTTTGGAGAACTCATCTGATGAAAGTAATTTCTAGAGAGATGGAATTTGAAAATCACACATCTTTTAAGTATTTACTAGCTACCATAATGCTGTAGAAAAATTAGCTAAATTTTACTTAGGGAAGAAATGATGGTTATGCTGATGATGGTATGCTAATTGCATTATCATATGTAAATAAACTATTATTTATTATGATTTATAAATCACTGATTGCATGGATTATATCACTGCATATAGATGCTACTAAAATTTCCAGTAATGATGAAACCAGGGCACAGACACCTTGGTGAATTGCTAAGGATCGCTCATCTTAGATTTAAACCTAACCCGTCTAAATCTACGCAGAACCTCTCATTTAAACACTATGCAACACTGCCTGGTTTATTTCATTAACTTTCAAAGCATTCTCACAAGATATATTATTATATTATTCAAAATCTTACAAAATTGAGATCAAGAGAGATACAACTACCTAATTAATATCACTCGATAATTTAACAATGTTTCATGGAATGGTGGCTGGAATTAGGTACCTAGGCTAACAACTGCAAGATATGTTTCCTTTTTATCAAAACTAAATGACTGTAAAGGAATCAAATCTAAGGTCTTCTCTGAATGGTTACGTTTAGTAAGTTTATCAACTTAGATTTTCAAAATATCAAATAATGTAGCTTGACTAGAAGTAAGGTAAAAATTGAATAGCAAACCAATAATAGTAACGTAATGGCAAATATATAACAAAAAGTTTACAAAAGAGTTGGGCAAGGTGGTACACACCTGTGATCCCAAAACTCTGGAAGACAGGTTGCAAGTTTTATCCCATATTGGGCAATTTATTGATTTTGTAAGATTCCCTCAAAGTAAAAAAAAAAAAAAAAAAAAAAATTAAAATGGGCTAATGGGCTGTGGATGCAGCTCAGTGCAAAGGCCCTGGGTTCCATTCTATCCCCAGTAAAACACACACACACATACGGAAAAACAAAACAAAAAAAGTCTTGTAAAGCCAAAGAAAAGAACAAGAACAAAAGGAGACTATAGTTGAGCTATTCATCCTTGAGTTAGAAATAACTATTTAAAAGTATAGGAAAAAATGTGAATAAAAGTTAATATAACTGCATATACCTAATAGCCAGTCGAGATAGTGAATGGATCTGGACTAGGGTCAGAAGCATAGCATTTTAGACCAAGGGAAATTCTTAACAGATCTATTGCCCCACCTAGTTGCACATAAACTTACCTAAAATCAGATAGATAACTAACTAAAATGACTGACATCTTTCACATCTTTTCTGGTTTTGTTTTTTTTTTTTTTTTTTTTTTTTTTGTTTTTTTTTTTTTTTTTTTTTTTTTTTTTTTTGGTGCTGGGGATCGAACTCAGGGCCTTGCACTTGGTAGGCAAGCACTCTAACCACTGAGTAAATCCCCAACCTCTTATATCTATTTTTATTCCAGTGTTCTATTTATCTAACTCTCCTTTTCATTAACCTCTGCTGTCTCAATATTTCCCTGGATTACCTTTTACTCCTTCACAACTCCTTTTGCAGTATCTGGCTAAATGCTACAAGCTAGACATTTCCAATCTCTCACAAACGCCATGAATTTCCTGTAGAAGAAAATTATCCATTTAATAATGTACATCAAGACTCACTGCTTAGTACACTTCTTGAATTTAATTGAAGAGATTCTCCTTTCTTAAATCACTCCACTGACCTTCCCAAAGAAACTCTTACACACCTTGGCCTTTTCTTCAAGACATTTAACCAAAGTAGAGTTCAGGTATTGTTTGAGGTGATTATTCTCTTCGTGTAGCCTAGCAAGTTCTTCTTCCTTCTGTATCAGAGTATCTTGGAGCTGCAAAAAGCAGACAATGGTGAAGGCCACTCCATGATATTGACTTAGTAAACTTATAGTAATGCTCCTGCTCCTCAACCTTCTTAAACTTGATTATTCTGTTTGTTTTCTAAACAGAATTTCAGGGAGTCTTCTTTCATGGAGACCTAAATCAAATCTACACCCCTTCTACCACATGATTGTTCAGTTTTGTGCTCTGAATTTTTCATTCATTACAAAGTGTTTGAAGAGATTAAATGACTTTTAAAGTTGAAACCACAAGAGCGTCAGGTAGGTATGAAGGGAAATGAGCTGAATGCAACTGTTTAAATATAGAAAAGGGTGTTCAGAAAGGATCAGTTGGACTCCTTCCTTACACATTTAAAAGAAATAAAAGAGATGTGGCTGCCTACATGTCCACTAGATTAAATTACTCTTCAAGAGCCACCACAAACAAAACATAGAAACTGAAGTAATCTTCAAAAAAAATGTTTGTAATTGTCATCTCGTCTGGCAGTGATTACTTATGTTTATTATTTAAAAATATTATGACACTCAGGAGATCATTTTGTCTTTCCACCGACCTTCTGTGAAATACCTCACCGATATTCCAGTTCTTTAGGTAAGGAAGAGGAGGATTTGGGGGATCAAACAACTAAAACATGAAAAATCAGTTCAACTGCAGGTTTTATTTGGAGTGTCACTGATGTTTTTACTCTGGCATTGTGCATCTAACTTCATCGTTCTTCAGACAGATATTTGCTTTGATTCTAACCTGCTTCAACATGAAATTTCAAAGTGGAAAAGAGGCAACATGAAGTTATACAGCAGAGAAGCGTCTCAGAGTTGTCTGTGATGCATACCTGCTTGTTTCTGTACAGCTGGGAGGAAAGCTGAGCTTCTTCCCAAGAACAGGAGTCCAGGACAGGGAAATTCCAGTCACAGGAGGATTCTGGGTGAAAATGCAAAATGAGTAACAATAAAAACACACCAGCCATTTGTATGCAGTACATTCATCAGTCGATTTCCAAAGATCAATAGGTTCAATTATTTTTCTTGAAATAGCTCTTTCACACAGGAAATGAAAATATTTAAAGCTTTCAGAATTGGAAAGTAAGTGAGGAGTAAAAGAAAAATATGTATACACGCTATGTCAAAGTGTTTAAAGAGGCGAATTTTTCTTAAGAAGTAAACGGTCACATTGTTTCCTGATATGTATAGTCCTGCTGGTTGTATTTAAAAAAACTGCCATATCTGCATCATTTATTCATTCAAATATTTACTGTCTGTACCATTCTATGACATAAAATATTGTGGTTCCAATATATTTTTCTAATTTGTATCTTATTTTCTAAAGAGTTACTACTCAATAATATAATTTGGCTTCGTAATTAATCCTATTTTGGGATACTACCATTTCTCTTTTTGTCTGCCAGCCTGTTGAATTGGGTGGACCCTGTTTATTCAGAATTCAATGTGGTAGCACTTTATACTTTAAAATTGGGGCTGGAGATTTAGCTCAGTGGTTAGAGTGCTTGCTTTGCAAGTATAAGGTCCTGAGTTTGATCTCTAGCACCAAAAATAAATAAATAAATAAATAAATAAATAAATAAATAAATAAATAAATAGTGCCTTGATTCTCTGAAGACCTTGATGAAAATTTCAACGCTATACCTACAACTTTTATGTTTCAACTGTTTTTGTCTGTAGACTTTTAGGACATTTTAGAGGGTTCTCCCCCATATTTGACAGCAAAGTATACTTATCAACCAAAATTTCTTGGGCATGCTGAGTTGGTTGACTTTTATTTTTTTTCACTCATTTGATACCTTTCTGACTCTTGTCTTGCTCCACTGAAATTGCTAACTGCTGAAATATTTTTGTTGTTGCTGTTAAGTGAAACGATGAGTAAGGAAAGAGAAATAAAATTGTTATAGAGATCGGCTTCAAATCATTGGGCATTCTGCTTTGCTTGTTGCTTGTAGTGAAGCATTCAAACTGAGTAACTTCCTGACATACAGTGGAGTTTCAAAAATTTTAAATTTTTGTTTGGGTCTTTTCTTAATCCCTCCCCTCAAATCATGTAGCATATTAGATAACAGGGCAGATATTTAATTCTGAGGAGTATGTGAGGTTTTTTTTTTAATTTTTAACAGAAAATTGAATGTCATACAGTAATTCCCTTAATATTTATAAGGATCGTTCACTAAGCTCCAGGTTCAAAATTAACGTTGTATATAATTTTCCTTATTCTTCTCTTCAAAGTTAAAGGTCTTTTTGTGCAAAAAAGAGAATAATTATTTCCATAGAATTTCTCCCGTGAAAGAAAAGATTAATTTATTCATTCTCCTTCTTCTTCCATACTCAGGGAAATTTTGCCAAATTCCGAAAGACATGTTCCAAGTGGCATCTTGAATCCAAGTGCATCTTACTAGAAGGTTCTTCATAAAAGTTTAAACCAGATGAAACTCAGTCAGAAACTTGGGAATCTCCAAGAACTATAAAGTATAGGGAAAAATACACATTGTCCAGCAAGTAAAAGGAATAATCCCATTTTCACTATTTGCCAAGTAAAAAGTACCAAGTTTCCTGGCTGAAATTGAAGGAATGTGGGGCTCATTTAAATCTTCTCTCTAACATCCCTTTTCTATACAGTCCCAGCCCATGATGCTTTGCACTCTTGGTTCTAGAAAAGGCTCTAGGTCTATCAGGAAAGCAGAGAAGCAGAACTTACCCTGCGCTTGTGTTGCTTGTTGGGGCTCACTGTTGTCCAGGAGACCCGCAGCCCAGAAAGAGACCCAAGTCTCCGTGGAAACGTCAACACTAGATTCTGACGTTGTAGTGGAATACTGGCAATTATAGTTCTGGCCTCCTGAAAAATACTGGTCTTGGCAAGGCAGAATGGTGTTCTGTGGAATTCAGTGTAAGGGGTGGAGGAGGGGCCCCAGGAGATGGGGTGACGGGGATTTGAGGGGGAAAAGGGTGGGAAAAACATACAAAATTAAATGCAGTGACCCAAAAAGCAGCAAAGGTGTCATGTATAGCTCCAGATTACATTATATTGTTTAATTGCACTGACTAAAAAGGACTCCACTCCTTGTCTTACCCAGTACTTTCTTTGGGCCTGCTGAGGAAAGAACAGACAAGAAATGGATAGACCAAGTGTGTGGACATCAAGCATTTTCTGTTGCAACATCTAGCTCATCTGATAAGCTGCTCACCAAGTAAGCAGAAGAAACTCTAATTAATGATTCAAAGATATAAGAACTATTTGGTTCCCTTAGCAAATATCTTACTTATTTTTCTAATCATTTTAAAAGACAAAGAGTCCAGACTTCAAAGGACAAAATGAACAGGGCACAACATCATATAAAGCAACTTCTTAGTTTGACTGTTGAGTCACACAGTTTCCTTATTCCTCTCTGTTCCTCCCTCCAATCTAACAAGCTGTTGCTTGATCTTATGGCGGTAAGAAGGCAGGTGTATATACAGATATATATATACGTGTGTGTGTGTGTGTGTGTGTGTGTTCTTAAATATAGCCTACTACTTGCACATGTATCTGAATGTGTGTGCATATGTATACAATCGTCCCACAGATGATTAAATTTTGCTCTCATTCTAACCATAGTATCACTTCCAATAAACACCCAATCAAAGCAGAAGTCGGGCCTCAGAGATACTATGCTCCCGAGGCTCCCCACTCCCGAGGCTCAGGGCCATTAGAGCCCTACATCTCTGGCCTGTCTTCCACTGTGTTGTGACCCAGGCAGGGGCCTCTTGCCCCCGGTCCTCCCGCCCCAAACTTACAGTCTTTCCAATGTTCCCAACAGGGTCAGGAACGCAGCCTTCCCGGGTTAATTTGTACATCCCTTTCCTAATTATTTGTCAATGTTTAAACAGGCAAAAGCTATTTAATTAAGGTTTGGACAGGGGCTTTTTAAAAATCACTTGTAAATCTTCTGTTGACTTGAGAACTTTCTTGGGTATAACATAAACAGAGAAAGATAACGATAATAAGAAAAAAAATTGAGAAGTTATATTTTGTTAATATTCTCCAAATTTACAAAACTTCAGTTAGGAAGCAAGCGAAGCTACGCAGCCCAGACCCAAGAAATCCAGCCCAACGTTTATCAAGTGCTAGTTTCTTTTATTCCGAAAGCCTGTTTGCAGACTCCTCCCCGAAGTTATTATTGGAATCAGAGTTCAGCTATTATGCAATGGACACCTGAGAGCAAGGCAAACCCCAAACACACCGAGAGTAGCTCAAGTCCGAGTGTTCGCAAATATGTGCATAATCTAGAGGAAGAGGTGGAATGAAAAGTGGGGGCAGGTGCAGAGGGGAAGTAGGGGGAAACAGAGTGGAAACGGGAGGGAAGTAACAGGGAGGGAGGAAGGGAAGGCGCGCTGGGGGGCGCGGCGCAGCCCGCTCTCATCGGCAGGTGGCGGAGCAGTCTCGCCCCAGCGCAGCTTTCGGGACGCCCGCGCCGCACTTACCATCTTGCGGCGGACGGCGCGGCGGGAGCAGCCCGGCGGACCTTCCCTCGGGCGGCGGGAGGCTTAAATGGGCCTGCGGGAGGCGCGGGGGGGCGAGCGCCCGTCCGCGGTACGCGGCTGCCGGCGGCCGGCCTCCGATCGGGCGCGGCCGAGCGGGCGGTGACGTGGGCCGGCCGAGCCTCGGCGTGCCGCGTCCCTGCTCCGGCCTCGACTCTGGGTGCTCTTCCGGCCGCAGGATCGCGGCCGGTAACTTGTGGTGTGATGTATTTTTTTTTTTTCCCTATTTAAAGCGCCTTATTTCCTCCAGTTTGTGAAATGAGCGCCAAGTGTGCAGGCGACGCGGGTGCATGCGGCGACGCGAGCTCCCGGAGCAGCCGGCTCGCCCTGTGCGGCCCGAGCGCCGGCCGACTCCTGCGCAGGACCGCCCGAGGGGGACAGCCGAGGGTGAACTCGGACGCACATTTAGGATCCAAAGTGCTTTTTCTCTGCGTCGACTCTAGCCACACAATTAATTACATTAATACGTTATTATAATTAAGGAAGACTAGTGTATATTAAGACTTCTCAAAGCATTTCATTCCTTCCATCTTTTCTCTTACATTCTATAATGCTAAATGAAGAGAAGAAAGAAGAGCAAAACCACATTTAGAATTATTCGTCTACCTCCAATAGGCAATTCTCATTTCAACTGACTAAGTAATTGGACATTCAAAAACCACAAGAGGCCAGTACGCTTACTGCCCCAGTCTCAGAAGCTGGCGAACAAAACTCTGTGTTGAAGGAAACTGACCCCTGAGACGACCAGGAAACAGCAAGCTTGCTTCGGTCAGATCTGAACCTCTGACTGAGGATCTGAGTTGGGTTCCCCTCACCCTAGTGATACGGTAGGACAGACAGGGGCTCCAAAGAGGTGATTGGGGTTGAGCAAGGTCAGAAGGGTGCGGCCTTGCGGCCCTGAGGCAGCAAGAGCGGTGATCTCACAAGAAGAGGGAGACTCCAGGCTGCACACAAAAAGGAAAGGCACTGTGAAGACACCGGCATAAGGTGCCCAAAGTGCAAGTCAAGACGAGGCGGCTCAGGAGACACCCGGAGCCCTCCTGGAACATGAATGCTGTCCTTCCGGCTGTTGGAAGTGTCAGAAAATAAATTTCTGTTGTTTAAGGCCACCCGGTCTCTGACATTTCTGTTCTGATAGCTCTAGAAAATTAATACATGCTTGAAGTAGGACCTGAGAACTGACATCTGCGGCCGGCTTGCACAGCCCTAGTTTGGGCCTTCAGCCATCAGCATCCCTTGTGCTCTCCCTATCGCCCTTCGCACCTAGACTAGGGCCAAACAGATGCTCATTAGGTGTTCCACGTCCGAAATCAGGAGAGGAAAGGAGAAGGAAGAAAAGGATTGTGAAGACTTGGTGGAGTCTTTTTCTTTTGTTCCAGTAATATTGATTTGAAAAACACTTTAAAATGAACGGTGCCACGCTCGTGGATTACTCCATGTTGACTTATTTCACTGGGTGTCATAAGAAAGTGGTTCTTTCTCTGTCGACCCCAAAAAGGGACAAGGATGCCCTGGCAATGCGACCCTGAGATGATGGGCGGGGTGAATCAAGATCTATCCAGACTGTAAGAATCACTGATATTTTTCAGGGCAAAGAACCATTCGTCCTTTTAGTTCTGATGACAGGCAATCTGTTTGCAAAACCCTGTTTAGTTTTGTGATGAGCAGTAAAGGTGGAAAAAGGACAGTTCTTTGGATTTTTTTTTTTTTTTTTTTTTTTTTTTTTTTTTTTTTGTGATGCCGCGGATTGAACTCAGGCCCTTGTGCTTGCAAGGCAAGCACTCTAATCACTGAGCTAAATCCCCAGCCCCAGTTGTTTGGATTTGGAGAGACATCACAAATGAGACATGTGATACATTTTCTTTTGGTCCCGAAAATGATACGAATGGGCAACCAACCAAACATCATCTGAAAAAATAAAAGAACCATTGATTTTGCATCAAAATATGCCTAGATTCCAATTTCTGCTCTACTCTCAGATTGAGTCACTCTGCGATTTTACAATCAAGATCTCTAAATACTATTACTGCATGTTATAAATTAAGAAAAGGATACTTACATGAATAGTCCACTAAAAACCTGACATTATTTGTTAATGTTTAGTAATTTCCTAACTCACTGACTAAATAATGAATAATAACTACTTTTGCTGTTAGAGGTACGGACCTTGCCTTTGAACATATACATGTTGCTGTGGCTCATATGTCAAAATAACAAAAATTAGATGCTATGTTTATAAACATGGAGCAGAGGCTGAGAGTTCCACATAATCCTAAAAGTCTTTGATGGATTTTAAGCACACAAATGTTTTGCAAATCATTAACTACTTCAGCAACTGGACTCGGCATTAAATGGTGCCCCTTAACCCTAGAAAGCAAAGAGCTACTGGCATTTCAACATAAATTAGAACATAAAACTTTCTTGGAATAATAAAAATTAGATGGAAAAACATTTCCGTCTGATTTTACTTAAGTTCAACTGCTTAGGTATATTATTATCATTTCATCATCCTTTGAACACTCCATCAAGTAAGTAATAATGTGAAAATCTTTTGTCAGTTTTGTATCTACATATGAAAGAAAGGGATGGTTTCTTGGTGAGGTAGATATGACCCATGAAGGTGTTTTGTCCTCTGTGGTTAAGATCAGTTAAAACTTGCCTTTGTATTGTGTCTGAAGGGATGGTGTTATATGGGAGGGAGATAATGACAGCCCAATTGTTGAATCAGAGTAGTACCTCCTGCCAGATCAAAGATACAGTAAAATAGAAGGTAACCTGACCTGCACAAAAAACAAATGTGTAGATAGAGAAGGGTAGAGTGTGATCAGAGGTGGACTGGCAAGATAAATAGATTGGCATATGGAATGTTCTTTCATTTCACCCCTGGAGGGTACTTTATTCGATTATCTCATTAGTGAATTCAGTAGCATGTAAAAGAAGAATTTCTAATTTTTCTTTATAAATATAGCTTTTCTCCTAGCTACAAAGACTGAATCTCCAAGCAACAAAAGAGATAGTATTTCTACTTTTACACATAAGTAAAGTGTTACCTTTAGGAAAATTCAGTACAGTAGACGTTTTTTACATTCGTAGATTTAATACCTACTTTTTTTTTTTTAGCATATTTGGAGAATCATAGCACATTTATTTTGTTGAGACAGTTTTAAACTTCACCCCTCTAGAATGACACGCAGAAATCAAGCATTTTAGTAAGGACAGAGACTTGCCAACTCATCAACCCGTTTGTCAGCAGAGTTTTCTAGCAGCCATCCAACATGAAATATCATATACAGCAATAAAAAGTTCTTACATGAACAAAGGGTGTGAAAAAGGGACCAGGCTGCTAATTCTGGTACAGAAAAGAAAATGGTAACAGATAAAAATTAGCAAATTTGAGAAAATTGCAGCCAGAAAAGAGAAAGAATTTAAATAATTTCAGGAGTGGAAAATTCTGTTTGATACTGAGATTGGCTCTGTATGAAAGTGTGTGTGTGTGTGTGTGTGTGTGTGTGTGTGTTAGTGAGATAAGATGGGGAGAAATATTTATTATACTGTTTCATTGGATTTTTCAGATATGATTCATTTTAATAGCTTTACAGCTATCTTTAGTTCTATATTTACTGAACAAGTGCTTAATTTTTCATTCATACTCATTTGCATTTTAATAAGGTAAATCACATACTATACTGATATTCACAAATTTGAAGATTCCAGTTAAATGTCCTATCAAATATCAACTCTCAAAAGACAAAAGCTAGATCTAATAGTATCTCTAGTTTTAATTTTTTGAGGAATCTCCATACTGATTTGCAGAGTGGTTGCACTCATTTGCATTTCCATCAAGAATGTAGAAGTGCTCCTTTTGCCTGCAGCCTCAGAAGTATTTGTTGTTATTTAATTTCTTCCTGGAGTAAGAGGGCATCTCAGTATTATTTTAATTTGCATGTATTTAGAGGATAGTGATGCAACAATTTGTCATGAATTTATTAGCCATTTGTATTTCTGAGAAGTATTTATTTTACTCATGTTTAAAGCAGCATAATTAGTAATAGTTAAATCTTGGAAATGGTCTATATTTCCATCAACAGATGAATGGATAAAGAAAATGTGGTGAATGAAGTACTACTCTGTCAAAAAGGAGGATAAACTTGAGACATTCTTGAGTAAATGGATGCGCCTTGAGACCATAATGTTAAATGAAATAAATCAGACACAAAAGCTTAATTATTGCATAAATTTTCTTATATGAGAAAAACAAAATGTAAATAAGAGAAAAATAAAAGATAAATAATAGGAAGTAGGGAGATTTTCCTTAAATGGGAAGGGGAACAAGAAATGGAGGTAAGGAGAGGTAGGCAAAGAAAGGAAGAGGGGGAAAAATTGAAGAAAAAAATGAAAATAGAACTTTTGTAAATGGGAGGGAGGACTGAGAGTTGGAAGAGGTGAGGAGAGATGGGAGGGTTAGGGGACAAAAAAAAAGAATTGAGATGTTTTATGTATATGTACCAACTCCCTATGTATGATATATGTAATTTTTATGTACTGCAAACATGTAACTAAAAATATCAACTCAGTTTGGCACTCAGGCCAAACTGAAGTAAACAATACCAATACTGCACAAACAGACACGCAAAACTTTGAAATATCTTGCATTGACACAAAAGTGAGAGATGTGGAACTTCAAACTAAACCAATACAGTTTTGCTCCATCCACTTTACCAAACTGCATTAGAAAATGATTAAATGCTCTACAGTGGAGATTTAGAATTTCAAAGCCATTTCTGCTGCCTGAGCACCAGCATTTTCCTAAACTCGGCTTAGGTGCCTTCCTTGTCCAGGGAAGTCCTCCCAGGGATTTTTGATGGAGAAGTTGATGGGTCAGTTGCTGACAGGCGTAAAAGGCCTCTAAGAGGTGAACTGACCTGAGTATGGCAACTAATTGTAGAAGATACAGAAATAAGGAAGGCTCTTCCTATTTTCTTCCAAAAGCTTAATTAAAAGTATAATAGCAAATAGGACAACTCAGACCTAATTCCTTCTAGTGTAGAAATTATCAGAGTCTGAAATAATGTGACTTGTCTCAAGAAAAAGGACAAATATTTAAATACAAATGATAAAATATTAAGTTACAATAAAGCTATAATACCATACTTTTGTAATTTAAAAATCTATAAAGTACTAACTTAATTCTTAATTCCATATTAATTTATGGCAAACCATCTTTTTTGCAATCAAGTGAAAGAAGAATATTCTTGAATTTTATATGAATGAAATTTGTGTGTTTCTAGTCAAATCCTATTTCAACATTTCTTTTTTTAAGGAAATAAAAGCACGATGCCAATATGTAGCTGGAGGAAGCATTTACATATTCTAAAACAATCAGAAGAATTTAGGGAATTATTCTTGCTATGAAATAATAGTGCTTAATAGGCCGGGCACTGTGGTGCATGCCTGTAATCCCAGCTCTCGGGAGGCTGAAGCAGGAGGATCACTGTGAGTTCAAGGTCAGCCTGGACTGCATACCAAAAACTTGTCTCAACAAAACAAAGTAGTATTACAATTAATAAACATAATATGAGCAAAGTACCCTGACGTCCATAAAATAATATTCCAAAATGTGCTATGCCTTTAGATAAAGAAAGCTATAGTAAAGAGACTGCAGGCCATTTTCCTTTTTGACTTTATTCAGCTAGAAGCCTTCTAGCTGCCAACTCTGGACCAGTATCATTAGCACCACATGACCAAATTGTAGCCAGTAATTTTACAAAAACAAATACATTTCATTATGTTCAAATTTTGAGTAAGATAGGACTAAGAGACAAGCAAGTCTATTGACTAAGTCTTTTTAAAAAATAGTTTTTGTTCTTAAATACATATATCAGATTGCTTAATTTTTATCTTTTAAAAGCTTACTATAATTATTTTAATGAATTGTTTAGTATCTATTACAATATATCTAGATGTGCACATATACATACATTTGCATACACACATATTCACATCTGCAGCAATCAATGAAACCCGAAGTCTTATAAGACTTACAGATGAAAATGTTCAGATTTTGGAAAGCAAAGACTTATCCTCTATTCTTAGTTTTGCTACAAAGGGGCGAAATTCCCATGATTACTTGATTCGTGAGATGAGAAAAAGGAAGGAGCAGGCGTTCTCCACGCTAATGTCAGTGTGTCCATGACACAGAGCAGGCACTGTCCTAGCACAGAATGAATTATGTTCTCTGCCCTGTGTGAGCCAAGGTAAGGTAAGTCCATCTATATTGTTCAAAAATGTATATCAGGAAGCCTTCTGTAGCTATACATGTACGTTAAGTTTTACAAATCAAATTTTTTACCTTAGGACGAAGACAACTTGTGTGTATTTTGTGTGTATTATTTGTTTCTTAGCCTGGGATGGAAAGAAAAATTATGAGTGCTAACAAATAAGGAGGAGAGAAAAACTGAAGGTAATTGGCCTTCAGTCATATGCAAATATATTTCAATAGCATTAACATATCTCTCTTTTAAGGCAACAAGCAAAATGTCAATTTATGAAAATAAAAATTTCAACACAAATAAATTACAATTTCGTTCATCGCTTCAATGTAAGGAATATTTATAAACAATTTTGGAATGTCCAATGAGAAATAATTTCAACAATTTAGAGTATGTCCACAGTATAGCTTGTACATTTGCAGAAAACCTTTTTGAAAAAAATGATAATAATTGAAAATAACATTCTTATTTATATTAAAATGCACACAAATTTTTCCATATAAATGAAAATTAAACAGGAGCTAAATATTCATTGTTGTAATAGCATTTATAACTTCGAAGGAGAATTGCTGTGATTATGATTTGATTTTTCACATTCCTGTATATTTCTAAAACTACAAGGACCATATTTCCTTGTAATACAGAAAGTTGTAAACATACATATGAAATCATACAGATAAACAAAAATAATTTATTTTTGTGGAATAACATTCATGTTAAAACTGAGCCAGTTGAAAAGTAGTGACAGATTATATCTGTGTGTATTACTAAAACAAGTATTGTGTAAGTTTCCACTTGGATTGGATTTCTTGGCAAGAGGAAATTGTTGGAGGAAATCAATGCTTTACTTCATTCTTTCCTGCAAATTCAGGCAACTGTTTTAAAACATTCAAATGTACAAGGAAAAGAAATAAAATGCTTGATAGCAAAAATAGCCACTTCAGGTAATATCGCACTGCTCTAAAATGCCAATAACTAAAATACCTTAGCGGGGCTTGAGAACCAAGAAGCAAAAATGATAAAATATGAAATTCTAGTCTCTTTACTTTGTATAGAAGAAGAAAATGGAATAAGGCTTGATTATCATGTTCAAATTAATACAAAATTATTGAAGAGCTTAAATAGAACTAGTTAGTTACTATTAACAAAGGGACATATTTGCGTTTTAATAATAAAGATATTTGTTGACACTCAGTACTATATAAAATAGATCTCGATACCTGGAAAACAGTGAGCTTATGGTCATGAGAGGAATTCACCAAGAGGATGAATTACTGAGAATTTCAGCTATTTCATAGTTTATTCCTGTACTAGTTGTATCCAGAAGATATGATCATAAAATTATTTCTAATGCAAAGAATCTATAATTCAGTGTAGTCTTGAGATTAGAAGTCTGTCTTACAAAAAAAAAAAGAAGTCTGTCTTGCTAATTACATTCATTCATATGCACACTTTTAAAGTAACAGGCAAACCCCTTTATTATTTATGTTTTAATGTGGAGATCTGCTTGTTGAGATTTTATGGAACTTCCACAAGCATTAATGGCAATTAGGAATACAAGACGTAGCAGAGGCCTTTGAGAAGTTGGTGATAGAGTAGGGTCATTGCCAATCTCGGTTCCTATGGCAACTTCCTCCTGTTCTCAGAGTGACAGGAACCGTAGAACTGCTGATGAAAAATGAGACAGGCACATTGAGTGGGAGGTCTAATTGAGTTTAGACCAAATCTTAAAGGCACCAACTTTAGGGAGGAAAACACAAGATTTTGAAGTGCAGGAACTTCATGGGTCATGTTACACTGAGTCATATCTTATCAGGGCTCAAGAAAAAGTGAACAATCACCAAGTCGGGCCCTCCTTCTATGCCAGGGCTTTGATACGCCTCTGAGACCCGCGGAGGCTAAGCACACCCGGAGTCACAGAAAACTGAGAAATACACACTAAATGCGGATGCCAATAGCTTATGTTATATGTTAAATTTAATGAATGAATAAAAACAAAGTATAGGAGAAAATGGTCCCAAATTTAATACGAAGACAAGTTCACTGAAGTCTTTCTTTCACTGAGGCCAGCAAAGTTTAAGTTTTTTTACTTTTGCTATTTGTAATACAAGCTTTTTGCTTATCTTTTGCCCTGCTTCAACTAGGCATTTCCTGCAAGCCTCAACATGCACTATTCTTTTTAGCATTGCAAGAAATGTGACTTGCTCCAGCTGACATGAATGTATTGAACAAGGAAAACCCTGTATATTTGATGTCCCTCTTATTCTATCTATAATCAAAACAAAGACATGAGGTGGAAAATAGAAGGATAGAGATTTGTGGACTAATTGAATGTGCTTGTAATTGAATTGTTAAAGAATAAATGGTATTGGTGAAGGAGTAGAGGGGTATCTGTCCCTGTAGATGTCCCGTCAAAAGTAGATGAGCAAAGAATTTACTTAATAAATCCAAATATACATTTATTCATCAAAACAACAGCTCTTTTCTTTCATTTTATACTACATTAAAAAGGTACTGGACATAAAAGCACTGAACAAAATGAGGATGTATTTAGTCTTCATAGTGTTTGCACTCATACACTAGGGAGGAAATACTGCCCACATATTTGTGGAAATTGAAACCATAATAAATGGATTGAAGGAGTGATAGGGCGCAGTGGGTGTGTTGATCTGTGTTCCTCACCCATTTCATTTAGTGGAAGGGAGTAGAAGTAAATTGAGGCATCGAGCTATAATTCTCCAGGAAATGACATATCAACCAAGCCTTGAAGAAAGAGTAGGAGTTGAACAGGTGGAGAGAAGACAGAAACACACAACAAAGATAAAACATACAAAAATTTAGGACTACACATAGTGACTCTAAAGTCTTTCTTTGGCTATGCTAAACATTTGTGAAACACTTATCTAGTATTCTGAAATTAAATTGCATTTATAATAGTCCTATTTCATTTGCGTAAGCATCAGTTTTCTATGATGTAGTATTTGTCCTATAAAGAGCACCATATTCTTTGGTTAAGAATAATAAATAATAAAATGACATGCATAGGTTTTTAAGGAAACTCGAAAATTACAATAAAAATATTCAATGGGCATGGAGAAAATAAATGGTAAACAACCTGCAAAACACATTCTTATTGTATTTACGGTTTCGTGAAGTTGCCATTGTATGAATAAATTTTTCTCTCTTTTTATATGTAGCTGATAACAGTTGTTATACAAGGGTCTGTAATTGCACATCCTCTTCTCCAAAATGTGCCTTTTGTTAATATGTGTCAACCGACTTTATATGCTCTTAGTGCTTTCAACACTAGAGTCCACATTTTGGCACTGATGTTGGTAACCTCCTCTCTCTTTCTGGTCTCTCTTTCTTACACTTACTTTTATTACTTTCTTTTCTTTCTAATTCTTATAAATAGCATGGAGCTGTAATGATCAAAATCCAGTTTAAGAATGGAGCTCTTGGGGCTGGAGATTTAGCTCAGTAGTTAGAGCGTTTGCCTCACAAGCACAAAGCCCTGAGTTTGATTCTCAGCACCAAAAGAAGAAAAGAATGGAGAGCTTTTTTCTGGGAGCTTGTAACCCATTTCCAATTTTCCTCATGATCGATAAAGCAGAATGCCTTCCATTGTATTTTATGTTTTTATTTGTTTGGTTTTTTTTACCTTTAAGCTTATTTTTGCAAAATGGGTTGTATTTTTTATATTGATCAAAATGATGTTTTCCAAAATCCAAAAATCAGAATTAGTCTTCATTTTCACTCAACAATTCACTTTTCTGTAAAATTAGCCATTATTTTCATAATGCAAGAAGCATAAATAACACTTTCCATAGCTTTCTTCTTGGAATCTCTGCAATGATTAAATGATCTATATAAATTGTTAAAAACCTAAAACTCTGTAAGTGTTCATGATCCCCTCTGAACTATTAATATATAAGTCATTATATTACTGCTATTTGACAAAAATAGAACAATAGCATTAAGACTTAATGGAGTGTATATTATGAACTTGTCAAGTGTTAAAAATCTGTGTCTTCAACAGATTATGGTTAATCATCTATAGTATCTACTTCAGTCCTCGCCACAACTCTACAAGGTAGCCATAATCATCATATTTAGCTACTAAAGAGTCAAGGTTCTTACCTGATGCCGTGCAGGTATTAAGAAATGGTACTAGTATTATTTTCAAAACCAGGAACTGAATCTGGTGAAAGCTTTGAAACCCTTTTGATATACTGACTCTCACAGACTCAATTATTTATCTCAGGATGGTGCTCTATTTCTTCATGATTTCTTTCATTTAAATGAGATAACACCTTGAAAATGTTTACCTCCCTCTTCTTTTTTCTCACCTGCTCCTCCCAGAAGATCTTTGAAATGCTTTTATGCTCTATTTTGTGTAGCATTTCTTCTTAGATTTCTTCTGAGATAACTTAGAACATTCTTACCAATACTTTTTCCCACCACAAATTAAAAGAAGACACAATCATGCCAGTATAAAATTGAGAATATAAGAGTATAAGTCAATGCTATCAAAGCTGTATGTAGTCACACAGCAAAAGTTAATACATTTCTGTAAATTAGGCTGGTGTCAGATATAAGGAATATTTTTATACATTATTATCTTTTTAGAGATTCCTTCTATTTTTAGAACATATACAGTCTGGTTGAAAATGTTATCTTCTTCTGTAACAAATTTTTATTTAAACACACACCACATATTCTGATCAGATCTTTTATTACAAGGAAACATCCTAAAACAAGATGTAAGTTCAAATAAAAATAAGTTTATCATAGAAGTAATTCAAAGAAAAATATAAAATTTACCTAAAATTAATTCAAGAATTGAATAATTTAATTAGCAGATATCCTTTTAAAGGAATTTTGTCCACCCTTGAAAAATAATATACAAATAATTCATATAAGAAAATCTTATATGAAATAGTAGATAAATAACTCTTATAAGAAAAATCATATGAAGAAAATATGAATAAAGAACTCTAATCTGATAATAATTACTAGTATGTATAAATATCCAGTTCTTCGGTCTGAATTTGGGATCATGACTAATTTAAAATTGACTTTACTTTGGTAATTTCTAACAAGTTTTTTAAATTGCTTATTATAATCAGTAGTCCTTCCCCATACTTTCATTATTTTTCTAACCTATATCTCTCCATTCTTACTACCCAATAACCACCATTTTGTTTTGTTTCTATGTGTTTGACCCATGTTATACACTTGATCTTAGCGAAAAGGCCGAGAAGTGATTGACTCATGTTGTAGAATGAAAAAGGATTTACTACTGAAGACAACTAGAGCTATACTGCCCTCTGTGGGATTTCGGCTGACGCGCAACTTTCTTCTTGTAGAATGAACCAGTGGTTGCATAATGTATTTACTTCCAGAAAAGAAATGTTCTGTGCAAGGTGCATACGTTAAAGGAGTATATGCTAAAATGGCCAAGATAGTCACATAGAGCACTGAGTTGGTGTCCTTGGCAGAATAATACTGGACTTAGTAAAATTTAATATACTATACATGCCTGGTAGAAGTGAAACTTGAAATTCACAGGGAAAGGAAGACATTGTGATTCAAATAAATTTGACTTGGTGCTGGGGATTTAGCTCAGCAGTTAGAGTGCTTGCTTGCCTAGCAAGCTCAAGGCCCTGAGTTCCATCTCCACCACCAAAAATACTTAAAAATAAATAAATAAATAAATTGAACTCTGTAAAGAATCGATTGCAGTGTAAGCAATCGAAAATTTCAAAACAGACAAGAAGAGCATTAGTTGTAGATTAATTCGGTATCGATTTTGCAAAGGCTAGGTGTTCTTGTGCCCTTATATTTGGCCTTCTGGTATCTAGAGAGAGACTGATTTAGTGGAGGAAACATTTAAGACCCCTGGATTATGTCTCTCATAGAATAGACAGAGAAACTCTATAGCACGGCGATCCTGGACTTTCCCAGGCTCACATTTGAAATCCTACAAACACTCTTTCATGGACAAGTTCTCCAGATTTCTAGGCCAGTGTGTCCTTCTGTCACACAGCAGCGACACTTCTGTTTCTGTGCGACATAAGGTAACCCCGCTAGACTCCATGTCCCCTTACTCCAAGTTTTTCTGGATCTCCTTGTCTTCCTTTTCACCAAAGCTTTTCCTTCCTCTTGTGTTTCCCTTCAATGTTGTCTCAATCTAAGTTATTGAAACGTGAGGACCCACTGAAGGAATCTGTAGTGAAAAAGACACTAAAATCTCTTTTTATGACTTAAAATCTGCTGCACCCACTGGGTAGATTGCATGAAGTATTCTTACAACTAGACATTTGGTTAACAAAATCAAGAAAGAATATAGACAGAATTTGGATTTTGAAGAAGCAAGTGGCTTAATTTGTAGTTCTGTCTCCTGCTAGAAGTGCAAGTATAAATAAATTACCGAGTTCTTTGAACCTTGATTACTTCATCTGTAAAAAGTTTTGCCATACAGTTCACATGGTTCTGAAGAATAAATAAAATGATAAATGTAGAAATCCTAGTGCACAGGGTCTAGCACTTAGTAGGCCTGTAATACATAGTTTCTAAAACAATCAACTATTTAGTAAGAACCACAAATGTAGATGTCATATTTTAACCTTATAAAATGTTTATTGTGTATTTATCTCATAATAAACAAAGATACTTTTACTTACCAGGTGTTTTGCTTTGTACTTTTATTGATATCTTTTAGTGTCCTGAAATTCTAAATTTTAAAGTAAGTCAACTAACATTTATTTTATGATTAATTCCTTTTGTGCACAATTTTAAAATTCTTTGGTTACTCCAAAGTCATTAAGGTATTCACTTGTACCTTCTGAAGATTTTGCTGTTTTGCCCTGTACAGTATTATCTATGGTCTACCTGCTATGACTTTTATATTGTGTGAAATAGAGTTTATGACTCATCTTTGTATAAATATCAAATAGATCTGGTATGTTTATTACAATAATCATTGAGTTTCAGGAGCACATTGCAGAGTTACCATTGTCATAAGACAGGTGGGTGATCATATATTTCACACAAAGTCTACTTTGTGTGTCCTACTGTATCCTACTTTATCTGTTTTCTCCAGCATTCTCACTATACTTTCTTTTCCTCAATGTGTTATCACTATCACTTTATAGTAAGTGTGGAGATTCTCCAAGATCATGGCCATTTACAATGCAAGTTTTAGCTTGTCAATTGTCACCAAAACTTTCAGGGTTTAGGTTGGGAATGTACTGAATAAATAAATCATTTGGGGAAAACTAGTATCTTAAATATTGAGTCTTATCATGATGAACATAATGTATCCAAATGCAAAATTATGAATAAAATAAATACTCTTGGAGACCAAATGGATACAGTATTCAACACCCAGAGAAGCAATAAAGATTAGACTTCTACAGAAAAGGGGATCAAGTTGAAAATGGTCATAGAGGGAAGAGAATAAGAATGAGGGCTGATGAGAAGAGAACCAGGGAGCCAACGTTCAGCACCAAAGGCGCAGACACAGAAACACCAGGGAAGCCCGCGGTGGGGACTACATTATGAGATCGGCCACACAGAGGCAGAAGGAAAGGCGCGACGTCTGCCTTGATCTAAATCCACCAAGAAGTTCAGAGGAACTTCCACGGGAGGTCTGAAGGTCGGGCGAAAGCGTGTGGGTGTTGGATGGAAGAGAAGGAAAGATGGCCTCTTTGACCAGTGCTGCTGGGGAAAACAGCTATCCACATTCAGAAGATTGAATCTAGATCCATATCTCTCACCATGTGCCAAATTAAACCAAAATGGATCAATGATCTAAACGTCAAAACAGAAACACTTAATCTGCTAGAAAATAAAATAGGTAAAACTCTTCAAGACATCGGTTCTACTTGATGTAGCACTAAGTTACCATGTAACCTAGACAAGGCCTTCCCTCACGATCTTTAGTTTCTCCTCTTGTAAGCAGAATGGGTATTCAAGCTGACGATCTCTATGGTGTCTTTGTGCTAGATACTAAAAACTTTCTCTATTTTTCACAAATTCTTTGCCAGTGGACTGTTGCACGTTTTAGACACTAGAGGGGGCTTCCTGAGAGTTTCTTAATATGTCTTCTGCAGATTTAAGTGAAGGCTGAATCTCTCTTGATGATAATACACATTCTGATTAAGAAATATGATTGCATTTTCCCTCAAAACAAATATAAATGAAATGAGTGCTACAGAAATTGTATCATTCTGTATTATTTATGACTTTGTAGCATGATGCTAATTTAATTTGTTGTAAATACCAACTAGGTCTAGAATTTTCTATCCTCTATCTTTCAGTTTATAAAAAATATGAGAAGCACTTTTAAAAACCAATAGAAGACAAGTGCAATTATGAGAGCAGAATTCTGAATGTCTTTTTTCTGTATGGTGATAATTCACAGCCTGATGATAGTGTAGAGAGTTATGTAGCCCTGTGTGCTTTTTAAAGAACACTCTGCAGAAAACAAACAAATGAACTTTGCTAAAGACCTATTTAATGATAAAATTATTATGAATTAATATCTTAAATTCCAGGGAATTCAGGTTGGGGGAGTTGGTAAAGAACAAATAAACATACTTTTACCAACCTAAGAATAATTCTAGTTGAGATGAGACATTGATATGCATTTCATTATTTCTAAATTTTTAAATAGTCCAACACATTTCAGATCAAGAATAGTCCATATTAATTTGATTGTTTTGTCTTCTGTACACTATTTGTTTATTCCTTTGAAATCTGTTAGTTATGTTTGATATTCTTATATTTCTATATGTTTTTCTATTTTGGAATTCTCTTCCCTTGAAGGCTTGAAATTTTAAAAGTTTTACAATCAGAGATCTTGTGGCTTCAACTATGGGAAATTCTCATATAATCTTATCATTCATTGTCTCTTTTACATTCTCTATTTCCATTTCTAGTATTTGTACTACAGATCATTACTGGGTTTCTTCTTAACTTTCATTTCTTTACTAAGCTGTATTCATTCTGTTAATCATTCAAAACTTCCAGTTTCTTTTTATTTCAGAAAATACATTTTTGACCACCATTATCTCCAACTGATCCTTGCTTCTTATTTTGCAATCCCTTCCATTATATTTCTGATAATATTTATATCTGTATTTGAAATCCTGTTGTCTGTCCCATTAGCTCTGTTCTCTGTAGCACCAGGCATTTCATTTGTTATTTTCCAGACTAGTCAACTCCTCAGAAGTCTCATGGGATTTTACTGTGAATTAATCATTTACAGGAGACCATCAGCTGCCTTTTGAGACTATAAGATTTCAAGGTTAGGGTAGGTGTTGTTTTTATCCAATTATTAAGTGTTACTCTGTATTTGTTCTCTTTCTCACCCTTTCCTGATCTATCAGATTTTTAATATAGGGCATAATGTACAACCACACATTTGGGGCTAATGCTTGTAGGAAGATCACAAGCCAACCGACCTAACTGGTAACATTTTATTTTTTATTCAGATATGTAAATTATGCTACCATTCAGTGTTTTGGTTTTTTTCTCTCTTTCCTTTGGTCTTATTCTTGAACTATTTTTCTTGTAGTTCAGAACATTATATTTACTTTTCTAAAATTCATATAGCCCATATATTACTGGGTGTTAGAAAACAAGTATGTTTAATAGAGTTACTAATGAATGTAAATATAACTAAGATTTTACTCAAGGAAAAGTGTTACAAACATTTTGATTATTCAGATCTAATTAATTATATAATGTCAGTGTGACATTATATGTTCAGGGCAAAGTAAACAGCTAAAATTATTTAAATCTTGGATCTGTTTCTGTTTATAATTTTACCTTACATACAGCTAATAATTCATTTCTTCTCCTGTACTACTAATAATCCATTTCTTCTCCTCTGAATTTACCTGTCAAAGGAGTATATACACATGTAAAAAGATCACATCAGTAAGATGTGAGTGTGTGTTTGTGTGTGTGTGTTAATTTGAATAATCTCTTGTGCAGAGTTCCTGTGGTAAATGTATTGGAGGAATTCATTTAGATCTGCACTCCTCCTGCCTGAGTGAAATGTCCATTCCTTTGAATCTAGAATGGCTCTTTACATGGCACAAGCTTCAAGTCCATTTAGTCTCCAGTTACATCAATTTATATGACTGCTGTGCCTCGGTTTGTAGTAGGGACAAAACAGAATAAAGTAGGGCCTGTGCTGCAAGGCTGGGCCCTGACAGCTGTTTGGCTGCGCGTGGGAGTACTAAGAACATAGCAACTTTTGGGTGTGACAGTGAAAAAAATCAGCAGAGAATTTTTGCTTGCTTCTTGCAGAAAAGAAACTTTGATTACCAACAAAACATAAGCTTGTGGACTCCTCTTTCGAACGGTCAAAAAGACTAACCTGTGTTTCCTGTGGGTAGAAATCACCAAGGGAGTGGGTAAAGAATGGCAGACAGGAGGCAAATACAAGAAGAGGAGGGAGAGAGATAGTGGGTTTCCCTCCACAACAATGACAATTAAATGAAACAGTGTGAAAAATTATAAATTGCAAAACAAATTTGAGGGATTTGTTGGTATCTTTATGAAAGCAAGCATTTATTTATCTAAACCACTTTGTGTTCCAGATGGAAATTATAAATCGTTTTCAAAATTAAATTCGTGTAAGAGGCTTATGACCATTGTTGGAACATGGTAAGCCCTGAATACATGGAATTTGTTATTAGAATTTCTACCAGATTTAATGTTCTGAAAGCATCATTTAATCTTATCAGTAGAAAATGTCTACCTCATAGAGTTTCCTGTAGTATCACTAGGAACATCCAGTATGAGGGCTCCAGTTTGAAAATCATTACATGGAATTTGATTTTTGTAATTTATTATCAGCATATTTTTCAATCCTTTTTCTTCACTGCCAATGGCATGTTGCTCACGATTCCTTTTTTCAAATATTATATTCTCTTGTCTAACCATGATATCACACACTTATTTTTCTTTTTAGTGAAAGATTTTAAATTTGTTCCCTTTCTTATTCTACACTTTTTTTTTCCCCCCTGGGCAAGCTGATCTACTGCTGTGGTATCAACGATTTCTATAGCTTGGTAAACATTACTGATAAAGTAATGTTTTTACCCTGAACTGCTCTCTTGATCTCAACAGAAAGTCATCGTGTTCATACATTCATTCATTCTTAAGTCCTTTACGATACTGAATTCGCAATACAGACACAACTTGTGCAAGACGGACCTAATTCCCGAAGTTGTTCTTATCTTCGTGTCGGTCAGTGGTGATACCACCTGGTCTCAGAATCAAAGAATCAACTATCGAAGTCATTCTTGACTCCTCCCTCATCTTTGCCTTCTGTAGTCAATCACGAAGATTCAATTAAAAAAAACAACAAAAAAATCCCATGTCCTCCCATTATTTCCATTCCCATCCTACCATCATAGTCAAAACATCTATAATTTTTTGTCTTTGACTATCATGATAGTAAATATTATTTTTAAACTATTGCTGATCTCAGAGATTAGTACATGATATCTAGAAATTTTCTGGGTTTTTAATAAAGTTAGAAGTCAGTTATATAGGCCAAAACCAAAATCAAACTGAAAAATTAAAAAAGCCATGTTTGGATATCTAATTGGTACATTAAAGAAAAGCATAATGAATACTGTAAAATGTATGAAAGTGTACAAAGTAAAATAATGTTTTACTGAAATGTATGAAAAATGAAGATATGAAAGATGATTTATGGAGATAAAAATACTAGGAATCAAGAAGAATCAAATATTAATTTTTCATTCATGAAATTAGAGAAGAAAAAGAATTAAAAGAGCAGAAAAAAGGAAACAATAGTGAAAGAATAGGAATAACTGCACTAAGAAATGAAAAAAATATTGAGTTCACTGATGAACATAGATTATACAGAAATGAATTGTTTAGACATACATATAGGCCCCTGATTATATGAAAAAAGAAGGTTGAAATATTAAATACAAGAAGAAAGCTGTAACATTATAGTAATTTTTGAAAATCATAAAATCCTATGAGCTGATAATGCAAATTACTTTTAGAAATCTTTTGACTCATCTTTAAGAAATATTAATTTTTAAAAGGCCTCAAGAGAAAACAATTGGCAAAATATTATGACATTTTAAAAATAAAAATCTAAATGGTTAAATTCTTCTTCCAAAATATAAAAACCAAGCTTATAAATGTGTGTGTGTGTGTGTATCTGGAGATGTGGTACTGGAGATGGAATCCAGAGTTTTTGCACTGAAATATATGCCTGACCTCTTTTTCTTTCTTCTTTTCTTTTCTGAGACAGTGTCTAACTAAACTGCTAAATTGCCCAGACTGGATTCGAATTTGCAAATGCCCCTGCCTCAGCCCCACAGAGTCCTGAGATTATAGGTGTGCACCACCACACATGATTAGAAATGAGCTTTTAATCAAACTCTCAAGTAACTGATCATTTCAATTCATTGCAAACAATGGCATAGAAAAGAGAAAAACATGTCCTAGTTTATTTCGTGAAATTAGTAAAACTTTAAAAAATATACACAAGAATAGTGTATGTAAGAAGTATTGGCCAATCTTCCTCAACAGCATACGTGCAAAGTACTACATAACGCCACAGGAAGCACCGCCCCGTGTACGTACCATGGCCGCCATATTGTTTGGGCAGTTTGTCCCCCATTAAAACTACACTATAGAAATGGATTTTGAAGAATGCCTGTGTTGTGTGAGTTTAGGTAGAATTTTAGCCTTTTTCTGCACACTTGACTTCTAAGCTCCACAAGATGCTTTTTCTTTCTCTTGCTCTGTAGAATGTCATTGTCTGGGAAATTCTGTTAACTGACTCTTTCACAGTACTCTTCTTATGTTCTCATTCTTGACTTCTTGCCCTTCTGCACTGTTACTCTTGGAATTCAACATAGAGAGCTTGACCTATTCCTCTTCTTGCATCTCATCCACCCCCTGGAAGAGCACAACCATTCCCAAGTGTGTAGTTATCCACACTGTATTGATATCTTCCAAGATGAAAGGTTCTCCATCTGCTCGAGTCCTGTCAGACAGTCAGTCTCATTGTGCAGACACTCCTCCTGTCTGGCTTTGTGAACACTACACTCAGCATGTTCTGAATCCAAAACAAAACAAACTTCACTTCTAATCTTCTCTTCTTCACATTACTGTCACACATTTTTTGACCAATGAAACTTGCCCATTTGGAATTATTACCCTAAAATTCTTTCTCTTTCATTAACTGCAGTCATCTGACACCCTTTAGTGTACCTTATGTTTGTCTCTTCCTACCCAGTCTCATTGGCACTGTCGTGCCCGGGTCTTCGTCACTAACCTGAAACAGCATCTTCACTAAGTCTCTGGTTTTCTTCCAATCTGCTTTCCTCCTCACAGCTCAGTGTGTTATTAAGCATCTTGCTCATCACATTACATTATCATGATTTGTTCTTTAGTGATTCACTGTTTTTTTTTTTTTAATCACAACAGGCCTATAAGATTTTAAGATTCCTCAAGTCAATTGTTCATATCTAATCGATATTACTTTCTTTTCTAATCTGCATATCTTCATATAGCTTCATGTTCCTTAAGTACAGTACTCGTAAGTTAAATCTCATTTTAAGTGAAACACAATGAGAGCTAAACAAAGAGTTCCTCGTGTGGAAATATACATAAAATCCTTGGCTACAGAGATCATATTTATATTTGAGTCAGGCTTTATTTTATTTAAAATACATCAAATTTGAAACTTTGGAAAGATTAAACTGAACAAATACATTTATAAATCTGTGGGCATTTTATTCATTTTTTTTTAAAGAAACGTGACTTGTTTATTGACAGGTTGTAGAGAAGCATACTTTTAGAATGAAAACTCATCTTTGAAAGCAAACATTTGGCTGTGATTATTAAATGGTTTGCTCCATAGAAGACAAGGAAGACGCTTAACATAGCTCATTTAACGTATCATAAAGGGAGTTATTAAGAAAATTGCCTGTGACATGTACTGATCTGCGGTTTCTGCATTTTCCCTTAGACTTATGTTTTCTAATTCCCTGGTCCCAAGCCACATGAGTTGTTTCCTAATTCACATTAAGCCACATATCACAATGACAATGTCTGTTACTCCAGACCCCTGAGTCCCTTGCCAACCTCAAGGGTTATTTAATATAATAGCAGAGATTATGTAATTGACAATGAAATTAGATCTCAAGCTAATACTTAACTAGTAAGGAGCAGTGACCTATGCTTGGTGGATATTTAAATCTTGAGCTGATCTGCCTCAATAATTGCATCCTCCAAATTTCTCAGATTGCTTCACGAGAGAATTTCCTCTGAATGAAAACATGAACAACATCACCAAGATCACAATAATCTACTATTAGAATTGTTTACTAATGAGCTGAATATTTATAATCACTTTTGACAGATCTCTTAATCTTTTTTATTCAAAATTTTTGCTTTCTCATATGTTCATATTCACATTTCTTGGTCATATTAAGTGTTGTGTACGAAAATATAAGTTTGGCTCTTTTGATGCAATTCGATTTTGTCATTCGTACTTTTATAGCAATTTTAAGAGTTTACATTAAAAATTCATGTTTGTTTATTTAATATATTTTCTTTCCAAATTTGTTATAATAATGTATACTTATTTAAAATCAGTTTATAATTTTTAAGTTATGGGAAATACATCCATTTTTATTCAAGTTTGGAATTGTATTCCCCATAGTCTTATTAGCTTTAAAACACAAATAGCATTGTCCAAATCTGGCTATTGAAATTCAGCAGCATTATATGCTTTTTAGCATAATGTTACTCATTTATTCCAAGATACATTGATGAATTTATTAAAGCAGCTGCAGAAATAATTTTATTCACAGAAAAAATATTCATCAGTGCTTCTCACTTAAGTAAAATAAAGATATTTAATGAAGATATGTAATTTTTCAAAATATTGGGAATTTCTTCTTTAGTCAATGGGAACAAAAAATCTCCAGTTCCCATTTCTTTATAGCCTTTTTCAAAACATCGTTTGCCACCTTCTTCCCATAAATCAAACCCATACACTCAAACATGTCTAACCTCAAGGAGAGACTGCAAATTTAACTTTATATGTAGCATTCTTACCTTGAGATGAGATTTCTTAGCCAGCATCGTACACTGCTGTTTCTAACATTAATTTCTCACTGCCCGGTTACCTACTACCTAAAAATGTGTTCCACTGGCTCATAAACAATTATATCATCAATCCCCTCTGTGTGTAACAAGAGACCTTAACCACAGAACTGCGAAATAAAAGGGAGAATTATGCCAGAAGTAACAAGGGTGCCAGAAACCTGCTTTGCACTGATTGGTTAGATGAGGCCAACCGGTTGAGTTTCATTCAGCAGTCTTGTTGAGTTAACCTACAAGCTTTTTTTTTTTTTTTTTTTTTTTTTTTTTTTTTTTTTTTTTTTTTTTTTCATTTTCTCCATTTTTCTTGTCTGGGGTCTCCTTTGATTTCATGCTGGCTTTTTAAATTGAGGATAAAGTTAATTCACTCAACAATGCCACAGCTGGAATTAAGTATGCCTCTTCCCCTACTGCTGAGGGGAGGGGCTGGTGCCAGTCGGTGGCGTCTTATTGGATCCTGCACTCTTGAGGGCTGCTGCTGAACGCGTGGTGCCTCCAGTGACAGGCAAGAAGGTGACTAATTGTGAACATATGGTTTGGCAGACACCTTGTTAGCTTGCTGCTGGTAGGTGTTTGGAAGGAGGCAAGGGTAAAGTTTGAGGTAGAAGGTGTGGCTGAAAGTCCCACTGATAAGCCGGGGGTGGGGGGTGATTTGATTGATCCTAATCTATTCTTTTTGTTAGGAATCAGCATGCTTCTGGCAGCAACAGCTTGGTAATAACAGAGATTTGTGGCCCTTAAGCTCTTGTGGTGATAGCGGGCACACGACCAGACCAGTCGACTGGCTCCTTAAACGGCCCGCATTTAATTGGCCACAACGGTGGGAACAGAAATGAGATGTTAGGTCAAGGTACAACACATGGTCTACCTGAAACGGCTCACAAAGGTCCGAGGCACAGATGTCATCCTTTATTGGTGTGATTGCCATCAGAAGGATAAGAGAAATCTGGAGAAAAGGCTGCAGAAAAGCCTTCATAAGAGCCAGGCAAGCGCACTGTTTATGCTTGAATTACCCGGGGAAACGCGCAGGTGTAGAAAGGACCGAGTTGTGAACTGATGAAGAACTAATGCTGATATTTCTGTTCCGTAGAAAGAAAGCTTGCTTGAGAATTTAATAGTATATAGTTGAAACATTCTGTGAATTTTACCTATGCCACATAAACGAAAATTACACAAACTCTTGGGATTTGACAACCTAGCTATACCAAATAGATATTTTCCCATCATCCATGAGTTTGTCTATAGATTTGCACTTTGCACTGGAAGTTTAAGGTGAGGTGGACTCTGTACCACAAGAGTTTCAACCCAGACTCAGCCACAATCAAAGGGAATATTGTTGGTTCTATTCATTGACACTTATTATCTGAATTTTACAACAACTGAATTTTCTGAATAACAGATTTATGATGCCAGTGAATGATTCATCAATATAGAGAAACATTAGGTCTTGAAAGATTTAGTAGATTCTTTTCATATTCTTTACTTATTGTTTTTCTTCTGTTAATTACTGAGAGTTAGACTTTTAAAACACTTTATAGATCATTTAAAATAGTATCGGTAATTATACAGCCTCCCTTACTGAGTGCTCGCTAACAACTTCACAATGTTGATTAGTGAACTTCTGGATGGAATGAGTTCTGGTCCAGGCGGGACCCACTAGACCTTCCTCTATGATCAGCCACTGCGCAGAATATCCATGAAGAGTGTTGTGTGTGAGTGAGTGTGTGAGTACGTCAATATCATTTTTTTTATTTTTCTAGAAATGCTGAGTAGAATTTTCATTTTTAATACTGTTACAATGTATTATTTTCAAAATTCTACACCTTGTGGAAAATACAGCCAGAGGAATATCAGAAGTGGAATATTATGGTGGACCTGGGTGGTTTAGACCAGACGCTAACATTTAGCTGCAGTGTGAATCTTGTTGAACTCCTTATCCATAAAAACACCTGACCTACACACAGAAAAAGAAAAATGTACTTGGATCTGTTTGGTGAAGATAGGAGTCGATAGTGACACAAACACCTAAGGGGTTCTCTTCCTTGATACTTCTAGTTTTTGAAAGCTTTCTGCCGATGGCCGAAATAAAGCCTGGTTTTCCATCAGGCTTTTTCCATCAGGACGTGCCACAAGTCCCATAACTGACTGCTGCCACTTGGTCGTGGTGCCTCCTTCCACAGGATGTTAAGATTTGCTCATGAAAACATCCTCATTTTGTAGGTCTTTCATTTGAGCCAATGGGTAGAGCAGTAATAGAAAGAGACCTAAAAAATCTTAAACATGTAGAATCGAACACCCGTTAAATCCACATTGTTTCATCTCATGTTATTAACAATTGTGAGGTGACTGTCTGCCATGTGTTTTTTAAATCCCTGGACACATAATTAGGTCCTCTTCTTCTCTTATATAAATAACATCCATTATTCACCTACCTCCTAGTAGTTTGCCTTCATGTTTGGTCATTTTGATGAAATCATTTCAATCACTAGGATAGTTTATTTTAAAGAGGGAAAATATATATTTGAATGTTATATAAATAGAAAAAGCTTTCTAACGATGAGAATATGAACATATTTTCGATAGAATCATATTCAGTACTTGGATTACATAGTTTGTAGGTAAGATACAAGTTAAAATATTCTTTACATGGTTTCTCTGATATGAGAAGAGAGAGCAAAATAAAAGATAAATAGGAAGTATAGAGCTCATTTTCAAATGGATGGGGGAACAAGAGGTGGAGGAAAAGGGGAGGGAAGGCAGGGAAAGAGGATTTGAAAAAAAGAATTTAAGGGAAAAATGATGAAAATGCAGCTTTTGCAAACAGAAAAAGTAGTTAAAAGGAACAGAGAGGAAGGGGGGAGGTAGAGGATTAAAAAAAAAAAAGATGTATTAAGAGGTGTTATATATATAACATCTCCCCAAATTAAATGTAATCCTTATGTACTGAAAACATGTACTAATAAAAAAATTTTAAATACTTTCTTCTGAATTCTAGCTCATGAATTTTTGTTCATTTAAAAGTCTTTTGTTGCTTTAGAGATATAAACAGATTTTAGCATTAAGATTTTACCAGAATGTACTTTAAAAATCAGTGAAAATTTGAGGACCAAAGAATTTTGCACTGCATGGCATTTAGACCGGCTAATTCAACAACATATTTTATTTATTTTATTTTTACAGAAGAGGACCAGGCCAGTGAGGGTAATGTGATTTGCTCTATTTCACACCATTGAAGCCAAAACCCAGAATGTCTGAATCTCTCACGTATTTACTATGTAAAAAACTCTCATTCATATATTTATATTTTAGAAGAATTGAGTAGAAATATCTGATATTCTTGTGAAAAGTTTAAAGTCAAGTTGTCCTCCCTGAAATGTTATTTCCAAATCAGACAGCTTCACCTTGCCTAGGGAACATTTTGTGATTTTAAGGCTTAGCGTTCTTAAATCACATATTCAATTGTCTCAAACTTCCATGAACTCATATGTTTTAGCCATTCTGTCTCAGAGTCAATGGTTTGCAAGAGAGCAGATTTAATGCAGGACAGCGATCCACGGGTGGATCGTCTACGCCCAGAACCACACCAGCTCAGTCCAGCTGGGCGTTCCTGCTCCAGGGGACCACAATAAGTCCACCACACCATATTTGGTAGACTTATTTTTAAATAGAAGTAGAATGTCAGATATTCTTCCTAAGAGTATTTAAATGAGTGAAGCCTTTCTCACTGAAACACAAAAATACTAAAGTTTCCGTTAATGACTTGGATAGTTATGCCGAGGAAAAAGTGAAACTGACTCCTTTGTAAGGTGTTCATACATCATTTATTTTTCAAGCCTCAGATTTTATTTCCATCATTCACAAGCCACGGCAATTCTCTACCCATACTCCAAATTCCCAATGCCTAACCATGCTTTCTATTTCTTTGCCTTTGTGAATGTAATACTTTCTTTTTAAATTTGTTTTGCTTCTTTGCCAGGAAATCTATTCATTCTTCAAAACACATGTCCATTATTCTTTTCTTTGTGAAGGAGCAATCATCACTTCCTCCCTGACATCAACTAGAACATTGAAAGTATTTCTTGGTACTAGCTGCAAGCACCTATACATATATTTTCAAGCAAAGTCCATCCCTCTGTTACAGGATAGACATATTGTATTCTATAGTTAATAAGTTAATGTGCCTTATGCTTTGGTAAGTACAGATTCAATGTCTGACTCAGTCACTCTATAGATACAGTTAGTTGGCCAAGATATTTAACTTTTTGAAATCTCAATTCCTTTCTGCATATAATGAGTATATTAATAAACTTACAGAGTTCTTATAAGGACCCCAAACTTTATACTATGATGCCTGTAATGCTGTTAGATTTTTCCATTTCTTTTTTTTTTTTTTTTTTTTGGTGCTGGGGATCGAACTCAGGCCCTTGTGCTTGCAAGGCAAGCACTCTAACCACTGAGCTAAATCCCCAGCAGCCCCTACAGTTGGAGATTTTAGTATGAATTCATGGCTATTTCATTGAAAAGGAATTATTTAAACATTTTTTAGAAATTCCTTTTGTTTTTTTTTTCCTAAGTGTTTAGAGAAGACGGTGGACCTAAAATGCATTTTTTAGAAGTGCATCTGTGTGGTGTGTGCATGTGTGCACATATGCTAGACCTCCACAAGGTGAGCCATGTGTGTGCACACTCTTTTCAGGCGATTGCATTTCCCTGGCCAGTGGTTTTGTTACAGGTGTTTCATCTGCTTTTCAGCCTGCATGTAAGTGTATATTCACATTTCTGAGGTAGTAACAACGAATACATTCTCTTGTGCTTTGAGAGCTCCATACCCATTTTCTTTTAATGAGTAAATAACAAACAAATACAGGTTTCTGATACAGTATTGAGTTCTTGCACTATTCCTATTTCTTCTTTATCTTCAGGCTTTGTTGCATTCCAATAAAAACTCTAAATGGGGATTTAGGCAACAAGTCAGTGTCATTGGAAGGCTGCTGAATACAGGGAGACTTCTGTTTGAACTCAATCACTATCAGAATTTTTGAGAAGGAAATAGACTTTTGTATCTTTACTTTGGTTACAGCATTATTCTTTCAACCCATGAACCTTCTTTTGGCTTTTAACTTTAAACCAATGGAAACAACATGCTTAATTGTTTCCCTTCTTACATTATTCATGTGTAATAAACCAAGAAATATCTTATGGATTAATGCCTCAATATTCAGAAGCAGCAAGACAAATAGCAATTATTCTTATCTGAGATTATAAGATCCTTGGAGAAATGGGCTCTATTTTGTTCATCTTATGATGGCCCATGACTAGTTCTGTGTCTGCCATTGTATGGCTCATTTATTGCATATTGCATGAAAAGAATCCTAAATCTGTGTATAGCTATTATCTGCTGCAATATATTGCAACATCTGCTGTCTGATTCAAGAGTTTGGTACTGTTACAGCAATTTTATCAAGCCATCTCCACTTCCTGTAACCTCCAGGAACTCCTAGTCTTTTCACTATTTGCTAATGCTCTTTATCTTCAGATCTATAAAAAGACTATAGATAACCTCAGAAAAAATTGCAAACCTACGTATCAAACATTAATCTACTTAGATCTATAGATACCATGTTAGTCTTCCTTTCTTCCATGAAGAAAATTTTCCTTTTTTGTTTAAAACCGTTACTCGAGATGTTGGATTTCATTGGAATGTATCTTCTTGAGAGATTACATAATTAATTGTCTCAGACAGATTCTTCTTATGCTCATGAAATTCTAAAAATATTCATCTCTTTCATTAAAAAAAAAAAGCCAGCTCTCAACTTTCCATTATTCTCTACCACTTCCCAAAAGAGGAGGAAATAGAGATTGTTTCAGTTTGGGAAGATAAGTTTTGGTAATGGATGGTGGTGATAGCTGCTTAAAAATGCGAATATAGTTCAATCCACTCAAATTTACGTTCGAAGTTGTCAAAAACATTAAATTTTATGTGAAGCATCTTTTGCAATAATAAAAGAGGGGAAACACTTGTTTATATTCAGAGATTCCATTTCTTCACCTCCCATCACCCCTTAAACCCACACCAAACTGGCTTCTGGTTCGTCCTTCTACTGAAACAGATACTATTAACATGAAGATAAACTCTGTATTGCTAAACACTAGAAGTTTTAAAATCTTTACCTTCAGCCGGATTTTTGAGATAACTTTTCTTGTTGAAATCCCGTCATTACTTGATTTCTTAAGCCCACATTGCCAGAATGTTTTTTTCTCCACCATAAACACTTTTTATTCTTTGATTTTTCTCCTGAATCTGAAAATTATATGTTGAACTTTCTCAAATCTTAACCCTAGAACTTGTAATTCCTTTATTTTATAACCTTCTCCCAAGCTTTCTTATCAATGTTCATGAATTGAACTACCAACTGTAAGCAGATGATTATGAGTGTATACCTTAGTACAAATCTCTTTTGAGAGTTCTAGATACAAAAATCTGAATTTTTGTATCTTCAGTTGGATAGCTTCAAAACATTTCTTAGTCGACATATTCTAGAGGGAATCTAGGAATCCACACAGCCTTGCTTTTGCATCTCACCTTGTCCTCCAAATACAGACCTTATCTGCTATGATCTGCATCTGTGACATGGACCTTCTCTTACACATGGAGGCCACAATCCTTGATTCCTGTCTCTTCCCTTTCTTATTTTTTATGTAGCAACTACCACTAACTCCTTGTATTTTCATGTCCTGGATATTCCTCAAGTCTCTGACACCTTCTTACCTTTGTCATAATCATTGCACTCATCACCACCCCAACCTGCCCAAATTACCATGATCTCTTATCAGTTGCCTTCTATTCCAAACTAGTCTTCCAATATTCTCTTAGACTATCCTCCAATCCAAACTACACAATGCAGTAAAGTAATCTTTTAGGGATATGAATTTTATCTTATCCTCCAACCCTGTTTAATATCCTTTAATATTCTTATATATTTCTTATGATAAAGGCAAAAATCCTGCAGTTTATAAGACTCAGCATGACTTCCAATTTCTCTAGCTCTTGAGAACTGTTGACTTCTTATTCCTGTTCTATTTCACATTTCTAGCTACTCTGACCTCAAAGACGAAGACACGACTAAGCTGGCAAAGCTAGCTGGAGATATGCCTTTTCTAACCATCCTTGGCAGCCTAGAGCATATTGAAACATGTTCTTCATTTATACTGAACTTAATAGTAGGGAAGGCACATGGCTTGCCTCCTACTTTCCCTCTAGCTCTTCATGGTGCTGATATGGCTGATCTGAATAATTAACTAGCCAGGTGCAAAAGACATGAAATCCAAATGTTATAGAAAGAGATATGTTTTAGTTACTAATGCGTTCCTTAAATATAAGACAAGTAACTTTGAGTACTAAAAGGTATACAGCATATAGGAAATTGTGTTCATAGAATCTGAAGGCTGAGCCAGCGCAAATTTTGCATCATGAACTTTGCTGTGTCTTAATTATTTATTTAGGGATGGAAAACAATTAAAACTCTCGTGCTGAATTCTACTCTAGAGGCACTAAAAAATAACTTTGTAGAAACACCCTGTAGAAACCCCTGTCTGAGAAGGTGAAGAAAATTTTCACAAAACAAATGATATTTTAGCTAGGGCTTTGGGTGAGATAGTTTAGAAAATGGAGAAGGACAATTTTAGGCAGAGAAAGGAAAATATGGTCTTGGTGAACCAGACTTTTCCCCTAAAAAAGATGTTGAGAATCTAAAATTTTTTTCTTAAGATAAATAATTATCTACCATTATATGGTGTGGAGAATAACTTTGTAACAAAACACAACTAATTTATATTTTTTTAACAATCCAAAAACTAGACATGTTGGTCCCTTTCCCGCCCAACAGGATGTTGTCCCTGAGTTGACTTGCTTCCTGCTGCAAACAGTATGTCTGATGTTTAAGGTACAAAGACATTGTTTAAAGAAGCCTTCTGATTTGAACAAACTGCACAGCAGGGAGGTTCTAACCTGCTCTGCCTAACAGGCACAGCAGCCTGTGTTTGTAAACAGAGTCGTATTGCTCTGGCGAAAGCAGACACAGAACAGTGTCAGCTCATTAATTGGGTGTCAGCTCCCTACCAGGAAGAAAGCTAAATGAGTCGTCTCATCATAAAGGACCATGGCTCAGGGGAGGGGCAGGTGGCTTAGACAGAGGGGGAAAGATTTGCCCAGCAATAACTACATGTAAAGAAAAGCTTGGAGCCCACCTGTTGGGGTAAAGAGAGAGAGCAGCATTTGGGAACGGATTGTTCCTCCGTATTCTGCTATTCAGAGGGAAATCTGAGTTTATGAGTTTATAAATACAGCAATCGCTAGTTTTTATTGGGAGTGTTATAAATTGAAATTACTCAAAGCATTTTGTTGTATAAAGTATATGAAGTTTTTTTTCTTTTTCCTCCCAAACATATTCTCTTACTTTCCCGCATAAAATCTTCCATAAGAAAATAGATGCTAAATCAAGGCTCCAGTTGAAACCTAAATATGTTCCTGATGCCTTTAACAAACATTAGGAAAGATGTCCAGTTTGTGTGTGTTTCAGAAACAGTCATCAGGCAATTAGGAACTAACAGAAAGAACGGCCTAACCGGTGAGAAATGAGACTTCTTTCTCATTTCTTGTTTCCTAAGCCGTCCCAATACTCACATAAGGCCCTCTCTGTGACACAGGCCAGCTGTCCCAAAGGACCAGAAACATTTTTCAGTGCACTCTTTTTATTGGGCTCACTTCTAAGGACTATTTGCTTTGCTTTTAACAGTTCCTCAGGTGATAACAAAACTGATTCATTTAGAGTTAAATAAATTCTCATAAACAAACTCTTTAGAAGTGATATTATATTTGAAACTTTCTGATACGTAGAAATGCCTCATATCATATTGGTGCATGTATTTTCTCAAGGATTGTATATATACTCCTGAACCAAAGGAAACGATTGAACAATTAATTATCACTATTATTCTTGGCTCTGTGATTGTTTTACATGTTTAATTTTTGTCTTACACTCCTGGCTAGTAAGCTCCTTTACTACACACTTTATATGTCTTCCCATCCTCCCAGGTATTTATCACAGAAGCAGACAGAGAAGTGGCTCCGTATAATGATTCATATTGTCATATTCCTGTTTGTTTCGACAATTGCTTTCTATGGATTTCATTTTCCGTGTAACTTTTTGTAATCTTTGTTGATAGCTTTAGATTTTTTTTAAGAGTGTTTTAATAGTGGTTTGCTCCAGGTATTATGATATACATCTCAACTTACCACAATCTATTTCAGATTCACACTAAATTTTAATAAGATATGGAAGTCTTACTTGACTGTAGATTTATTTCTACCCCCTTCTTTTTTCTCTTATTTTCACATACATTAATTACATGTTCTATTGATTGGATTGCACAGGTTTATAATTTACTTTGTAAAATATTACATGTTTTATATAAATCAGTAAAAGAAATGTCCAATATACATTTATAAACTTTTCATATTTATTATAAATTTATCTTCGTGCTGCTCTTTTCTTTTCCTGGAGTCTGGATTAAAGTTACTATATGAAGTCATTTTAATTAAGCTCAAAGAACGTGCATGAGAGTTTTTGGAAAAGCCAATAGGCAAACAGAAAATTCCTTCAAATTTTATTTATCCATGAGTGTCTTTATTTCATTTGCATCTTGAGTTGTTTTACTATATATCAATTTTTTATTTGTATTTTGTTTTTCTTTTATCACTTTGAATATTTTAGTCTACTTCTCTTTGTTACTTTTTATTAGTGCCGTACGTTCATGATATCATTTCTCCCCTGTATGTAACACATTGATTATTTCTTTGCTGCTACTATGCCAATTGAGACCTCGAAAAGAAAGGCACAGAAAGGAGCCCACCTGCCAAACACCCAAATACCTGAATTTGGATAGAGTTTAATGAATTATAGATTCTCAACATGTTATATACATCTTTTTTTCCTCCAGAAAGCTAAAATTCGTACATTTGACAATTTTGTCACATTTTACTATTGCTTTTGGGGAGAAAATTGGCTGATATTCTCCACATATTCTCATGGAACATCTGACTAATTAATTTGTTTATAGCTCTTTATCTTTGGCCACATTCTTGGCTCTGACTTTACTTTGTTAGGTATTAATACAGCCACTTGAGCTGTTTTTAGATTAGTCTTGTCTGCTTACATTTTCCATTTGCTCTTAGCTCATTTTTGTCTTACGTTTATTTTTAAATTTTATTAGATCATGTATATAGTACATAATGATTACATTCCTTGCATAGAGTTGGTATATGTACATAACATCTTCATTCTTTTTTCATCCCCTTTCCCTTTGCTCCCTGGGAGGGATCTAATTTTAGCATTGTGCTGATGGATATTATTTAGTCGGATTGTGACTGTCATCACCCATCATACACACATACCAAACCAGTATAATGTACACTTGAAAATGTATCTCTGACAATTGATATTTGAGAAAAATAAAAGTAAAGAAACGTATAAGAATTCATTCCTCTAAATACTTTTCAACTTTTTTGGAATGTGGTTTGGTTACTTATAAGGAATTTGATCATTTTGGTTCTTGTTTTTAACCTTTGACAAAGATCACTAGAACATACTTAGTTGAGAACTAGTTTTGTTACTGCTGAAGGAAAACCTTCTGAGTTTTCTGTTCATTGACCTTTAATCCTGAGGCTTTGTACCTGGAGTAGCGGGCACTGGAAGAGTAACTGTTCCTTACCCCGTGTGAGTTTCAGACATCATTGTTTGTCTTAAATCTTTCAGGTGATTCTTCCCACAGCCTGGAGGCTTTCTTCACATGCAATAATCAATATAAGCTGCTGCCTTAACAAAGCTATAGTCTGTCAGCAATGGCCCCCAATGTTAAGGAGGCAAACATGGTGTCAGCCCCCAGAGGAAAAGGATGAATCCCAAGCCAGAGCTTACTGAGGAGCAGAAATGGGAAATCAGGCAACTTTTGATTTCTTTGATGCTGATGGGAGTGGGGCCACTGATATTGTGGAACTAAAGGTGACCAAGAGAGCCTTGGTGCCTGAACTCAGTAAAGAAGAGAGTTTTAAAATGATAAGCAAAATTGATAAGGGGCAGGAAAAAATTAACTGTAGTGACTTTTTGAATATGATGACTCAGAAAGTAACTGGGAAAGATACTAAGGAAGAAATCCTGAAAGCTTTCAAGCCTTCAGCGATGATGAGACTGGGAAAATATTCAAAAATCTGAAGTGCATAGCCAAGGAGTTGAGCAAGAGCCTGACAGATGAGGTCAGGAAATGGGGGAGGAAGCTGGTCAAGACGGAGCGGGAGAGGTCAGTGAGCAAGAGTTCCTGCATGTCACAAAGAACACCAGCTTCCCTCTGAGTGGTGTCATCGTTTCTACTGCAAGCACATGTGATAGATGTGGTGGCCATTGTGCGAAATTTGGCTTTTGAGGGCACCCACTTTGCCCGTTTCCCTGTATGACTTTAGCTGTTGCCTCGAACTTACTTTGGACTTTAGGAAGTATTCTTTGATATTAACGTTCTTTGTAAAATAACTTGGTAATTATTGAGAGCAGAGTGAGAGCACGTTAGAGTGGAGTAGAAGGTCTTCGAGTGTGGCCACCTGACATTTCGCCTGGCCTTACTTCGCTCTTTTTGGGTATTTCCACACAAACGCAGAGCAACTTCTGAGGTAGACACACACTGTACTCAGGTCAACACGAGCTGTGCTCCTCCAGTGCTTCCTGTATTCCTGATACCTGCGTGCCATTTTCCCTTTTACAAAACCCGGTGAACCTGACACTGGCATTTAGAGGTGTCTTAATATTTTTGGTTTTGTCTCTGAAATAAACTTTTCTTAGTTGGAAAAAATGTGATAATCAGCACTCGGCTGAGTCCTCGAAAGGCGGCCAGTGCTGTTCTCTAGATATCTCATCGAGCAGTTCTTTTTTGCTCCTGGACTCAACCCCATGAACTTGAGCCACAAGCCACCTTCAACTCCCTGGACTCTGGGATCTGTGTTTTTCAACCCAGGCTCCTGTCAGAGTCCCCTCGAAACCTCACACCCTGGAAACATTCAGACACTAAATTCGAGGAGCGATTGTAGTCATCTTGGACTGTATTTCTTTCCTGTATCCTTTATTGAACAATGTCAAATATCCTAAAACAATTTTTTCATATATTTTATTTGTTTTAGGCATAAGGGTCTGTCTGCTCTCCTTTACTCCATATTGGCTGTAAGCGAGAATCCTTCACAATGTCCTGTTCTTTATGACTTTCATCAGATTCATTTTCCCATTCAAATTACTGGTGCTATTGATATACTTCTCAATGTTCTTTAATCTTGATACAAGGAAGCTATATACTTTTTGTAGTCCACTATATACAAAATACCAGGTTAGATCCTAGGATTCTAGCAGCAAATGAAACAAACTTGCTATTTTGGTTATTTGACAATCTGTGAGATAAATATTAAACACACATAATCTCAAGTAGGTAGTGTGTAATAACAAGCAAGAGGCTCTTTTGAATTTTAGTGGTAGCAACTATGCAGCATGTAATATTCCTCTGATAAAAACAGGAATTGTGGTAACACAAAGTACATAATATCTCATAGTGCTTTTTATACATCCAATACGATCATTTCAAAAAGTAATCAGCGTAGGGTCTAGCACAAAGTAAATTCTGAATGAATGTTGGCAAATACTACGTAACAAAATTAAAGAGACCTATGAGGGCATAAATAGGAAGACCTACATTTCGATAGAGTACAGACTTGCATCAAAAATCAAAATGTGTGAACCCTAAGAGGAAAGAAAAATTCTGGAAGATAATTGTCAAAGTCAGAGACAAATTGTAGTTCTATTTTAAGAAAATTTCCTTCCTAGACTGTTGTCTCACACTCTGTGAGGTACTTTTTTTTCTTCTTTAGCAGAGGCCTATATGACTTTATAGAATTTAACTATCCTATTTGTATTTTGTGACACAACAGATAATATGAAATTACACAGAGTTTAAAATAAAATTCAATTGAAGGAAAAGAAAATGCCTAATCTCAGAACTGGGAACTACTTGCAGATTAAGACTGCTTGATTTTGGTGGAAGGATCAATCACACTTTCCTCTCACATTCCAATAGAAAATAAGTTGCTTTTCATGTACTTTAGTTAGAGGCCACCATCAAGACAGCCAACAGGCATGTGCATCGTTCTCCGGTTATTTCCTGAGTTCTTTCTGAAAGAATGAGTCTACACTTTGAAACCAGGGGCTACATCTAAAATTTCTTTATGTCTAACATATAACCAAATACTGCTAAATATATTTCATGGAAACTTTCTTTCTGCAGTTTCCATTTTATTATAACGGACTTTCTTCACTCACCTTCTCTCTACAAATATCTACGTAACTACATCTTGGAAAATCTTTTATCCTCTGTAGATAGGACGTGCTTCTCTTTAGGACACAGGAATAGATCTTCTTTTGCTTTCTAGTGGTGTTCATATTTTCATCCAAGTAGTCTACATTTTTAATGATCTTTCAGCAGGATAAAATGTTTCAGTTTTGTGCTTTTCACCTTACAAAGTTTACTCGGCAATAGCGTTTCACTTGATACTTACACCGAATGTATGAAGTGACAACCTTATTATGAAATTCAAAATCTACTAAAAAAAAACTCTGTAATTCAAATAACTTGTCTTCAAACTTAAGTAAGTCTTGGAGAAGTCACTCGAAATGTTAAATTTTTACTCTTGTTGGAGAGCATTAGAATTAGAAGATACAATGTGGTTTGCCTAATGCTTGATCTACAGTCAAATCCAGTAACTCGCAGTTACTACCAATGACAGCAGTCAGAGAGGAAGATCACGTTTGAATTTTTAGTAAATGCTACATCAGCAGCAGCTTTGGCTTCTCTTCCCCAACCCACCTTGCATTTTATTAGGGGAAGAGAGACAAGACAGAGAGGATCACATTTTGATCCTATTCAAATTTGCTTTTCGTCTTTTAATATATAGTTCTAAAGCTTTCTCAAATATCTTATGCATATATCGTACCACTCAATAAACTAAATAAGCGTCAGTTAGAATGATCAGATTAAATTTACTGCCCTTCTTTGATGAACATGACATTTATACCCCACTATCCGATGTGCTTATACTTTGAGTTACTGCGTAGATTTTTTATTTTATCTATTTTTTAAAACAGGTTTCACTCTCATCTTGCTAGAGTTTAGACGATATGACTTAGGAGAAGGCAGCAGGTGTTTTTCTCGGTGTCAAATCTGCAGCACTGAATTTCTGGGATCTTCCACTCTCTCAGTGATCATGAGCTCTCTAGAAACTGTCTGTTCTCTTAGCTTCTCCGCAGGCTGAATGGTGAAGTAAGAGTCTGAGCCCGAGTCTAAAGGTTCGTGTTTGAGTCTCTGATGATATTTTACTCACCTGAAAGCTTTAACACCCAAGATGAGTCTGAAGTGTCGTAAAGACAAAAGGAACTCTATTCCGGAAGATTTTATATTTTGGACGTTTGGAATGATTTCTCACTCTTAATAACTGAGTTCATAAGCTTTTTCTTCTGAACCAAACAAACAAAAAGTTGAGATGGATCATTTACCCCCCCAGACAGCATCTCAGGAATACAAACGTCCTTCCTGCCAGAGGTGATACGCCCGTCACATTTTCCTGCGGTTGGGTCAGCCCCTTCATACCTCTTTTTCAAAACTTTTGACAGAGGATCCTACTTTAAGAGTCATAAGAGGCAGCACACTTCGTAAATACCAGCTAAGTAAATTATAATTACAGTCCAGAGTCCAATTAGGAAACGTCAAAATTGTTAAGCTGAGGAAGGAAGCTTAAAGATACAATGAATGTGAGCTTGTATGAAAGGCTTTAACGAAATTAATAAACTCTACAATAGATTATTTCTGAATGCTAAACACAGGCAACAGGCTCTTGCTGTCATTAACTACCAAAGCAGCCTACTTTCTATTTGCCACTTTTGAATAGTGGTATTTTATTGAATAAAACCTCATAAACGATGTGATTATGGGGAACTTGAATAATTTTAATGAAAAAGAGAAAAAAGTCCCTGGAATCTTCCAGAAGAAAGTTTCATTTGAACACTCAATTACAAAATATGCAAGTATTGAGTATGAAGTATGTGATGTAAAAGAAAGGATAGTGTGAGAGACAAGAAAGAAGACTTTCTTCAGAAGACTAAGAAGAAATATGTCTAGAAATGTGAAGAAAAGAACTAATGATGGGTTTTGGTTAGAACGGCAAGCATGATGTACTGGCCACTTCCTGTACCTGACTCATTTGTTACCAGTACAGGAAAAAATCAAAATTGATACACTGAAGGCACATTTGTGGTTCTATTCAGTGACCTATTTTTGATAAACTTAAT